>JAHDVE020011436.1:0-30937 GCA_022606495.2 Halesus radiatus | reverse complement strand
ATAAATATAATAAGTAAAATTTTAGAATGATTTTGTTTATTTTACATTATTGTTTCTGCGTTAATGTTCAATTATTTACCCTTCTCACCACTAACTGTTATTTTTGCTTAGGTTTCTTTCAGGGCAGTTTAATTAATTGCCTTAACTTAAAAATAAAAACATGTTTCGCACAAATATTTTCATTTTGTCTGTTTTCATGGACACCTTTTTGTTTTATTCCCATCCACGAATTTTCCATCTTTTCAAGGGCATCTACATAACACACAACGCCGATCTGTGGATTGGGGAGCATGAATATCACAATGCCCAGATGAAAATTCTAATATAAATAAATTTATTTTCACTGATTGTTTTATAGAATTAGAAGAATTGGTTTGGAATCTATGAAGACAAAGATCATATTTAATAGTTGTGTACCTCGGGAGTGTTTCCGATAAAAGTAATAATAAACTTAAGCAAAGTCAAAACATTGTGAAAGACTGTTCAAGCCTGCCTTTCTCAAGTGAGGATAGCTTTTTTCAACAACTGCTACTCGCTCACATGTAACAGTAAAATAAAAATGTTTGCTCTACGAAGACGCATCGATTTCTCAATATAATCTTAACAAAACCCGCTACAAATCACCTTAAATATATATATCCTTTTAAGCTTAACGACAATGCGTTTATTTATTTTTCATTACGTTTTACAAAAGTCGTAAAAAATGAGACCTTACAGGGGTACCCCGTTCTAAGGTCACATTGTACATGGTTTTATGTATGAATTATAAATTAGGTCAAATTTTTTTGAAATTTTCTTAATTTTTTAAGTCAGTTTTTGTAATTATGTTAAAATATTACTAGAGGAGAATCATAAAGGAATAAATGAATACAAATTCTAAAATCTAGAAGAAAACATACCGTGACCGTTAAATTCATTTCATTTGCAATATCATTTCTATATTTTTCCTTCCCGTATCCATAATCCATATCTTAATACTTCTTTGGAAGTCGGTTAACATTGTAATAGTTTTTATTGCTAGAGGGAGGATGTGAAATATTTTTCTATTGAAATATTGAAAATTTATTTGTCCAAAAGTTGTTTTAGTTGTAGGTTGGTGGAATGTATGTTGTAATGAGGATCTTGTGAATTGACCCGAGTTTGTGTGTGCAAAGTTATCCTGGTTTTTGAAAGCGTAAATTAAAATATCTTTTGAATATAATTGTTTCAGAGACATTAAATTCAGTTCATTAAAAACATAGTCTGTAGGAGTACTGATGGGGACTGAGCTATGATAACTGGTTTTATAGTGGATTCAATTTAATCAAATAAATTTACAAAAAAACTCTCTCCTGTGAAAACTTTCTCCTGTAAAAACTCTCTACTGTAAAAACTCTCTCCTGTAAAAACTCTCTCCTGTAAAAACTCTCTCCTGTAAAAACTCTCTCCTGTAAAAACTCTCTCCTGTAAAAACTCTCCTGTAAAAACTCTCTCCTGTAAAAACTCTCCTGTAAAAACTCTCTTCTGTAAAAACTCTCTCCTGTAAAAACTCTCTCCTGTAAAAACTCTCTCCTGTAAAAACTCTCTCCTGTAAAAACTCTCCTGTAAAAACTCCCTCATGTAAAAACTCTCTCCTGTAAAAACTCTCTCCTGTAAAAACTCTCTCCTGTAAAAACTCTCTCCTGTAAAAACTCTATCCTGTAAAAACTCTCTCCTGTAAAAACTCTCTCCTGTAAAAACTCTCTCATGTAAAAACTCTCTCCTGTAAAAACTCTCCTGTAAAAACTTTCTCCCGTAAAAACTCTCTCCTGTCAAATTTTGAAATGAGCGAATAACGGTTTTTAAACAAGCGGTCCTCAATTGATAAATCTACAAAATAATTACGATGAATTGCAATGAGAAGGGATGTTATTTTTTTAAATTTTACTCCCCTACTTTATGTGGCAGTAAAACATGCAATCGTCAACAGTTGTTGGCGTTTGAAAAGTTGCATCCGAAGCGCATGTTAAAATATAAATGGATGTGTTACTCCAGGAACAAAGGAGCGGGCACTGGAGCGAGTTAAAGGCAACAGGCTTTTTCTAGATACCGTTTAAAGGAAATAACTGCATTTGACAGCTGCATTATTCGAAGTTCACAGTATCAGCAGCTACTCGAATAGCATGCTGGGCACAGGAGAGCTAAACCGATGGAAGAGTGCTGTGGGCGTGTATGTGTGTCCAAAGTAAGGTCAATTGCATCTTACTTTGGGTGAAAGTGACTAAAAAGTTTTCAAGTAACTGTCTGATGCCCAGGAGTCGTAAAGTCCCCAGGGGAATTCCCCCTATAGTTTGAAAAGCAATTTATTATTTTGTAACTAAAAAATATCAATAGTTTTATTTATTTATTAATTCTTAAATTTAAAAAACAAAAAAATTAGCCACTCATCCCACTAGCCAGTCCTGTGTTGAGATGAGCGGCTTTACATAATATTAGCTACTCATATCATTGGACAGTCTTGTGTTGAGATGAGTGGCAACACAATTTTAGTGAAACGATATATTATAAAATCTACAGTAAATCTTTAAGTTAGGCCATACAATTATAGATTAAAACAATATAATTTCATTATAACCTAAATAAGTATCATAAAGTATCTGTGCTCCAATTAGCCACAATCATAGGGTGACCATATTTTTGTTAACAAAAAGTAGTGAGTAAATAATAATAGGTAAATAATAAGTAAATAATAATCAGTAAATAGTAATAAGTAAATAATAATCAGTAAAGATTAATAAGTAAATAATAATACCTGAATAAAAATAGGTATTATCTATAATATCATTACTATGGCAAGACCCAGCTACTCACTTTGTCTTTAAAATGTGTTCTTCACATGCTTTATCATCTAAAATAGAACAAAACGGCTATCCCTTCTCATAATCATAATACCAGAGCAAAGCAACTAGACAAGCTAAATGTATCATAGTGTAATACTACTTTTGGACAAAGAAGCTCTGAATTTTTAGCTGTAAAATTATATAACACTCTCCCACTAAGTATCAAACAAAGTAATTCAATCAATAATTGCATTAAATCCATCAAAACTTAAATTAAAATTATTTTTTTTAGATAAGAACTAACTGGTATTCTTAAATAAATGTCATTGAAGTTACTTGAAATACCCTAACCAAACCTTGAAGTTGAAATATAGAAATCGCTGAAACCCCTTTATTCAAAACCTAGTTTACCTCAGCACAGGATCTCCTAGTGAGGAGGACTATGAAAAAAAAATCTAAAATACATATATATATATTTTTAAATATTTATACCTCATTTTAAAATGTCAAAATTATATGGAAATTAATAAAAAAAAAATAAAAAACAAAAATGTTTTCGCATAACTAGACAAATCACCATAATTCATATTTTAACTAAAATAAAAATTATAATTTTGATTTGTGAATTTAATTTTGATTTTTATTTTATTTATTTAACATATTATTAATGGTTATTTCAATGCATAAAATTTCATAAAATTTCCTTTCCTTGTCATTATTTAAAAAAGTTTGAACATAAAATTATCTTAGAATATGATGTAGAATTTTCTCCTTTCAAAAAGTACTAATTTCTCTAAAAGTGAAACACGTGCACTTGGATCATGGTGTTTTTTTTACATTTCATTTGAAGAGCTTTAATCGCCGTGTACTTATGTTACATACTTTTATTACTGAGCTATCCGTTTCTACACATTTTTGTTCATGTTTCCTAGTTATTTTGACTCCTCCCTCCCCCTCCAAATCCCCACTCCCACTACCCTTTACTAATAATGTCTAATTATTTGTGTACTGGTTTTATTTGTGTTGGTTTTGAGAAGGACAGAGAATGACCTGGATGTGTAGGACAGAGAATGACCTGGATGTGTAGAAACAGGTAGCGCACTAATAAAATTAAGTAACAAAAGTACATAGTGATTGAAACTCTTCAAACAAAATGTTTATAATTTGTTACAAAATTAATGCCAAGAAATACAAAAAAAGGTTTTTTTTAAACTTACTTTGATTTTCCTATGACCCATTTTCGTGTTGCAATTTTAAACCTTTTAAACGATTGCAGCCTTCAATTTTTGTCTACTTTTATATATCAGATGTAAACAATATTTTATGAATACATTTCATAGCTACGAGTATATCCAGCAAACTTTAAAAGTTTAAATGACAGCACAGACTTGAAACGGGGAGGCAGAGACATCAGCGACTCCGACTCCTGCTCTATCCCTTGCCCTTTCCCGCTCTTACGACTCTTGTGACTTTTATCTGAACTGAGCAGATTCAATTTGGAAGAACTTTCCCTCGTTCAAGATAAACAAACAGAAACAATGTACCATTTCTAATTTTCTCTCGCCATAACGACAAAACCAAATACGGGTGGCGCAGTGCATGAAAACAAATTGCTTCTAGCTCGTACTATCTCCCTCAATACAGCTGTGAGAGCATTTTTGTTATGTTAATCATCGTTCACAACACACAGATCGAAAATTATTATTAAAAATTTAATTACTAAGATCCCCCTTCTTCCTCTTCCGGTTGGAATCCACGTACGAAGTAAACGGAGTTATACTGTCAATGTGGAGATATTAGTAGAGACAATTTAAGACTAATCTTCTCTATATATAAAAAATAATGTTTTTTTTTAAAGTAATTGAGTGAAGCAAAACACTGATTGCATGAAAAAGCAAAGTGTCTAGAACGGTGAGCTCTGGTGTAATAAACTTTTAAAAGCTGATATGAAAATCTACATTACTGTTTTCAACTCGCAAACGTCATTTCCATCAGGAATAGCTCCAAAATATATTATAAAAAATTAAAATTAAACAAATTTTGTTTAAAAAAATCATAATACGCATTTATCATACATAATAAATATATGTATATACATATACATAAATATAAATATTTTATTTTTATATGAATACCGCACAAGATGCAGGCTGTGAGACTATGGCATCCCCAATTGGAGAATATTGTGAGGCTGATGGGAGTGGGGAGGAGAAAGCAAAGGGAAAGAGGAAGGTGGGTAAATACCTGGCTATTCAGATCTGGTCACCAAACACGGCTGAAAGCCATTTCAAGCAACGTTTCAATTCTGAATGTCTTTGGCGATACTGAGAGTATCTTCCACTCTGGAACATGCGCAAGTATAAGATATATTATTTTTAATTAATTAATTGTGAAACAACACAAATTAATTAAATAAAATCTACTTGCGCACACCGGGATTTCAACCCTTCGGGTTCATGGTCGAGAGCCTTACCCCTCGACCATGGAGGTCGGCAAAAAATGCCGTCGGTTGTTTTTGTGTCCTCGATTTTCTCTAAAATTACTCTACCGATTTCGTTGAAAATAGCGTAGTTTGTTAGTATTAGTGCCGGGAAGGTTTGGACAGTAGATTGATTGAAATAAAGTATGTAAAACTGTTGCTATAACGTTTTAAAATTAGTATGAAAAACATTGAACCCTCCATACTGTATTGAGATATACCACCGTAGTCAGCCACAGATTACATATTCAACAGAAGAAGGTTTATTTAGGTAGAACATTTTTAAAGTGGAAGACACAAGGGACCTACTTGTTTACTTAAGAAATTTATTATTTAGATATCGTCGCTGCATATATAATATAGCCAATGTGACGTTTCGCATATTCTGAGATGATCGAATAAAAACTGTTTTAAAAAATAATTGCAAGGCTACATTCGAAAAAATGTTTTTTATAATTATTAGGCAAGCTTTCCACCTAAACAAATGTATTCTTTTTAGCAAATCTTTTCTTTGCAATTATTTTTTAAAACAGTTTTTATTCGATCATCTCAGAACATATGAAACGTCACATAGGCTATATTATATATGCAGCGACGATATATTCTGAAAAAAAAAATCTGAAAAATGTTTCTTTGTTTAGAGATAGTAACAGTCGAAACAAGGCATTAATTTCGCTGTCAAATCAATTATGGCACCCAAACGACAAGCAATAATTAACAACTTGATAACTTTATCAGAGCATGGCCGGGTACACATCAGCTAGTTTATTGTAAACTGAATGCACCGAATTCTAAACAGACCTTCAAAATGCATTTCACATATGACGTTCGTCATGCAATCAATGATTTTTGAATGAGGAACTCCAGTCCATTTTTTCATTTATTTTTATCAATGTTCACCTTACTGAATTCCAACTGTTTTTAAAGTTCTAAACCCGCCAAAACGGGCCGAATTCTAAAGGTAAATAGCTAAAACCGCATGACGTCACACAAGCGTCATACGGTCACGCGGGATGAATTTAAACAGAAAGAATTTACGTACGAACAACCGCGTGACGTCGTTCCAATGATGCAAACGAAACAGTGCGTTTTGATGAGTTGGTTTTTTATTTACTTTTAAATAACGATTTATAAATTATGCGTGTTTATTGGCGCTTGTTAATCTACATGAACATAATTTTTTTATTGTATGTGATGTGTTTTAATTCTGCTACTCTAAATAAAAAGAACATTGTCACAAAAAAGTACATTTAATTGCATGGGTGAGGCCAAATATAATATCTATTGTATTTTCAACCTCTAAAAACTGTATAAATTAGGGTTATTGTGTGATTCGTAATTATTTTTTTTCGATTATAGTGCGTATATTTTTAGATTTTATCTCAATAATGTACTCGTACATGGAAACTGAAAGATCAACAACAGCAATATAGCACAACCACCGTACTCGTATAAATAGGTCCAATGGAACAGCACACACGGGATTGTACTTGCTAGTGCCAGAAATGACCATATTTATTTATTTTTAATTTACAAATGGTTTATATAACATGATTATGGCAAATTAACAGATCTATCCTTTCAATAGATAGATCCCATTGAAAGCATTAACTATAATTACTTGATGAAATAACTAAATTTACTAAATCTCTCAGATCGAAAAACTATTTCCGACTTGATATTTATGTTCAAAATTGTAAATGGTAGCATAGACAGCCCTGATTTAATTAACCTCATTCAATTTCATATACCTACGAGAGCTTCTCTTTCCAAAATCTTTTTTAAATGTAACAACACCAGGACTGAGCATTACAAACAGTCGCTTGTACCTAGATTACATGAAGTTAGTAATAGATACCAGGGGTGTTAGTTGAAGTTTGCCGGTTTTACTCATAGATGTCGCTAGAGATATGTATACATTTCTATGATTTGGCATCTATGTCATATTTTTCTATGGACAATACCTTCAAAAATACACAAGTTACATTTTGCCAAAATAATAGTGTCATAGTTGGTTACCTCAGTGAATATGTCGAGTTTCGTTGCTTTTCTTATTTCATCAAAAGAAAAAAGCAGTAGAAGCTCATCGGTTGTTGGTAGAAACTTATGGTGAATATGCTCCAGTGATTAGAACATTTAAGACATGGTTTCGTCAATTTAAAAGTGGAGATTTCGATTTAACAGACAATGAACATCCTGGTGCAACGAAAAAGTTCGAAGACGAGGAATTGCAGGCGTTATTGGATGAAGACCCAATCCAATCGCAACAACAATTGGCCCAAACACTTAATGTGACCCGAGGAGCAATTTGTCAACGTTTAAAAGCCATGGGAAAGATCCAAAAGTATGGAAAATGGGTACCACACCAAATGAACGAGAGACAAATCGAAAAAATCGCCAAACCGCCTCATACAGCTAAAGTAGCTGTATGAGGCGGAACTGTATGTAGCTGTATGAACACTCTCAAAGCATTCAATTGGGAAATATTATCGCACCCGCCGTACTCTCCAGACCTTGCCCCGTCCGAATATCACCTTTTCGCATCGATGGGACACTCACTCGCAGAGCAGCGCTTCGCCAATTTTGAAAAAGTCGAAAAATGACTTGTCGAATGGTTTGCCTCGAAAGAGAATTTTTTTTTGGAATGGTATCCGTGATTTGCCTCAAAGATGGGCAAAATGTATAGAATCCGATGGTCAATTTGAGATTCCCTTGAGAATTAAGCGTTTTCTTTATTGAAAAAACCGGCAAACTTTAACTAACACCCCGGTACGCAGATGTAGCGTATCTATTTAATTGCACGGAAAGTAAGTGTAAGAAGGCTATACTATCATATCTTTTCAATTAAAATTAATTTAACTTAAGTTTACTATATGTTTTATGTGTACGTATATCTTTTACTTTTATATCCTTCATGAACTTTTATTCTTTATATACTCTCTGATGTCATTGTACGACTTACATTTAATAGTTACCTTTTTTAAAACTATTTATGCTATATTCTTGTTAACTGTGACATGTAATTATTGTTTATGGTAAATTTATACCGTTGATATTAAATAAATAAATAAATAGATTTAGGTTTAAATTTCTGATGATAGAAAACAGAGCATTCATTATATGTAATTTATAATCTATATATACCTACATTGACTGGGTACGGGGTACATGAGAGATTTATTTATATGATATTTAAAAAGGAAAAGTAAAAAGACAACAGAAAAAAGCAGTGTTAAGATACGTTAATACAATAGATTCAGATATTCATGACTTAAAACCGTTCTTCCCAACAAAACTAAGCAACTGTTGAGCCGAAGTTTTGACTTAACATTGTTCAAATTCACAAATACGCTCTTCCCAACGAAATTCTTGGTCAAATTTGTGATCAATATAGGATATCGATTTTTCTGGATTAAGTTCCACTCAACAGAGGACTAGTTATAAAAAGTGTCAACAGGGTGAACAAATTTCAAACGTCATTATTGGTTCGCGATCTATTTATCGCGATTTAAATATTGAATGACAAAGATTTGTTTCCGTTTTCGAATGTCAAAACATGTTCTTTGTATGTATTTATTTTTTAGTATTCATACATTCCTGATGATGACAGCATTGCTGTGGAAAAATGTAGATATTTATGTTTATTTGTAAAGTGGTGTAAACAAAGTATATTTTTTAATTAATTAATTTATAATGACGTCACAAAGTGAATACCAATCGATTGAAGAAATTATAAAAGAGGATGGTACTTAACTTATTTGACTTATTATAAGCTACATTTAGTTTTTTTTTTCACGAAAGAGATACGACAAATGTCAAATTTACATCCATGAAAGTGGGCTGGCCCTATTTTATTTTCTATGAAAGTGTGCGGGCACTATTTAATAGTCTACGAAAGTGGGCGGGCACCGTCATATATAATTTTACCCCCTTTTCCAGGAGGCAGATATTTTGATCAATTGCTATTGGATGGTTAATACAGTGCTTCATATGTCGATGATCATTTCACCCCTTATCACAAGGGAGGCTTTTATTTTTCAACTTGACTCGGAAATGAAATATTATAACGGAAACAATGTGAAATCGAAAACATGATATAAAGGACGTCCGGGAATGTCGTTAAAAACGTTAATTATAGATAAAACCGCTGAAAAGGGATGAAACAAAAAGATGTGTCCATAAAAAGTTATGAAATATTCGATTCGAAGGACGGAAAGAAATGCTAAAAATTTGAGTAATTCATTATACATTAAAAAATATTTTGAAACCGGATTCATTGATTTGCATTAATTTCTTAAACATGTGGAATTACGAACCTATTGACAAATTTGATTGGTAATACTAATATGATACAGAAAATGAAATGGTAATGATCGCATCTGGTTAACCTTTTTTGTGTCTTTTCTGTTTCATATTTCATGTGAGATTTGCTAACATTGTCTTCAATGATTATATTAATTAATTTTTTTTGTTTATTTCGTACAACTCCATTTATTTTTTAAAAATTTAATATAAAACAAATTTAATAATTTTATTATTAAGTTTTGCAAGTATTTTTAACTAAAGTTCTACATAACTATGTAGAACTTAAATAATAAGATTATTAAATTTGGTTTACGTTAAATAAAAAAATATTTTAGTGAGGTTTGATTGAGTTTATAAACTTCAATAAGTTATTCCAATAAAAAATTATTATGATTTTTAATACATTTTTTTTATTGTCATCCATGGTAACATCGTGTCTGGATTTAAGGAATTTGGTGTGCTTTTAGGAAACTACTTTTACTCCAGATTTTCCTTTGTGTTTTTAATATCTCTCTTATAATCCAACCCGTGAATACATAGTAACGTGGCAAACATCGAACTAAAAAGATATATTTAAATGAAAATGTAAAAACATAATATTATTTTGAACCATCCTATAGACTGGTCTTCGGTGGCTTTGTTGTTCTGTCTCTCACTCAAAGTCCAGTGGAGAAGAAAAACACGAATGAAGAGGGAAGAGGAGATTAGCAATTTCTTTCGATAAAGCAGAGTAGTTTTAACGGAAAATGGCTGTAAACAAGACTGGCCGACGTCTGTCGAGAGAGCCGGCGCGCCACGCAGATATCTCGTGCGTGTGTGTGTATACAATTCAGCGATTTCAGACTACAACTACAGATATGAACGACTTCATTCCAAATAAATGGAGGGCCGTTCAAGAAATACTGAGATTTCCAAATTAGAAATTTTCCAAAAAAAGTGCATACTGGTCATTGCCAAGAAAAGCCGCATTTGACTTTTTTTTCTCTATTTGCGTTGACTCCACACAGAAGGCCCTAAATAAAATAATTTCCCCGAGGGCCTATGTCATCTTCGGGGATGCGGTATGGAAGGTCTTTTTAAGAAAAGTAAAGAGAGGTAGTTCTGAGAAGGAAAAAGGTATGTATAAAGGATGGGTAGGAATCTAGTCAGTGTGTCCAAGAGTGACGGGCGTATTAATCCATCAACATGTCCCCCTCAATCAACCTCTCCCGATCCGGCCCACTACGCAACTGATGGACAAATGCGTCTGCTGTCACGATCTGGACAAACTGACTATCATAATACGGAAATGTGTCTCGTTTGGTAGTCGAATATCACATAAATTTTGTACCACAACTTCTTAATACGAATAAATAAAATATTTTAAAAAAAATCTTACTCCATGAAGCAGAGCATCCCCGCTAAGTCACCAAATGTAGCGAACCACTTGGGGGTGACCTATAGCTAAGATGTCGCTTATGTTTCCGCGTGCGATACCCATATCCGCCTTGCATATTGAAACTTTCATTGTCCAAACCCAATTCAGTATTTCCTACTCAAACTTTAATCGATAGTTGTTTTTCAAAAAAATTTGAATCCAAATAAATACGTATCTACACTTAAACTATGTGTAGTCTCTCAAAAACAATCCTTTTTAATATGTTTTCCCAAGAACCTCCCATTGGACCGTCTCCCCTCCGAGCCCTCGCTACATCTGTCTGCATTACCGTTGATACTTTAAGCTCCCAAGATATCAGCGCGACCCTCGCCTCGCGGAGAGCCGTGGCCCGCAAAAAGCTGACCGAAAGCTCTCCCGGCCAAAGCACGATGTATTTTCATGTGAGGGAGTTAGCGGCGATTAGCAAACCTTTGCGGTACACAAAAAATACTTCAACAAGTATCAACTGACACAAATATCAGTGTTCCTATGCATAAAGGCAGTCCTTGACATATTTATTTTCTTTTGCACGTATTATTCGATGTGGCTTTTACATTGAGAGATTGATATTTTGAGATTAAATAACATAAAATGAAATAAGTATGAAGGCAAAATCAAATATAGGGGATCACAAAATATATCGATTTAACTATATACAGATTATGGATGCAGTAAATGTGTTTAAAGTAATAACATGTATTGATATTTTTACATGCGTTGGAGTTAAACGCCAATGTAAAGGTGTTGTTTTTATTATTTAACATCACACAGGAGGCTTGAGGGAAACTATTTTCCTCAGTTGTTGACGGTCTTTTTGAGGAGAAAAATGAGTGAATATGGGTATTGAATGTTGTAGGAGGGAGGAAACGCACAGGCCGGGAAATCGTCCCACTGTTGGGCTGTTAAACCAAAGAACGACCCGTTCTCAAGTGAGAAATGTCAACCGTGAAAAAATGTTGGTCACGCAATTGGCGTATTTCCCGACTATGTACCCATGCTGAAGGTATCAATGACGTTAGTTCATCAGAGCATATTCCATTGAAATATCTGTAGAATAAGGACAGCATTCCCACCTGACGCCTGTGCTCTAAAGATTGCAATCCATTTGTTAAGATATGGGAATCTATCAAACAGCCTGCCCGTTTCTGCTCAGAGTCAACGGTTATTTTAAATAAGTTAACTATTTTGGGTGTCCAGTCCAGAGGTGAGTGCCAAATTTGCAATTTCTACAGAATCAGCAATTGTGTACTGTTAAAGTATCTACGGGGCATGTACAGTACGCCCAGCTTATGGGAGGCAAACTTGATTCTGGCTTCGATGGAGCCCCCATACCTGAGCTGGTCACTTAAAGTTTCACTAAGCATATCAATGGTAGACATGTTGAGAAGATTGCTACCGTTAAACTCAAATTATGAAATCGTCGTGTAAATAAATAAATTGATTTAGTAAAGTATGTACGATACATAATATATGGTCTCCAGATTTAACGGGGTGCCAACAAATACTGTAATATCAAACTTCTCTTCTACGTGACTGCCGACACAGGCTACGAGTTACAGAATGAAGTCAGTTTAAACAAGTAATTATGATGCATAGTTCTCCGGGTGAGGGACAATCTTATTCAAAAGCAACTCGCTCTCAGTTCGGCCAAGTCTGATGCGTCGAACAGATTGGTCGAACCCTCTCATACGAATCCTGAAAAATTTGGAGACAGAGCTTTTATTGTGTTAGGTCCACATTCTTGGAATGACCTTCCATTTGGTCTGAAAGCGATTTTGAAATCTTAAACCAAAAATCTTAAAACATGTCTCTTTAAAGGGGGCCACAAGCTTGAACTAAACATAACAATAATTTAACACCCTCTATGTGTCTTTAGTCACTAACGGCGCTTTAGAAACACCCTCGATGTGACTTTAGTCACTAACGACACTTTAGAAATACCCTCGATGTGACTTTAGTCACTAACGACGCTTAAGAAATACCCTCGATGTGACTTTAGTCACTAACGACGCTTTAGAAATACCCTCGATGTGACTTTAGTCACTAACGAAGCTTTAGAAATACCCTCGATGTGACTTTAGTCACTAACGACGCTTTAGAAATACCCTCGATGTGACTTTAGTCACTAACGGCGCTTTAGAAACACCCTCGATGTGACTTTAGTCACTAACGACGCTTTAGAAATACCCTCAATGTGACTTTAGTCACTAACGACGCTTTAGAAATACCCTCGATGTGACTTTAGTCACTAACGGCGCTTTAGAAACACCCTCGATGTGACTTTAGTCACTAATGACGCTTTAGAAATACCCTCGATGTGACTTTAGTCACTAACGGCGCTTTAGAAAAGATGACCGTTTTTATTTTTTATTATTGAAACCACAGAGTAAATAATGCATAGAGATCCACTAACATACAAGGCGAAAAAATCAAAATAAGGGGGGCGAGGTGCAAGCTAGCTGTGCCGCCAATTTAAGTAAAACGGAAAATAACTTTGATGACAGACCGGTTGCCATCTCTAAAGCACAGACGCAATGTTAGTATGTTGAGTCTGTTCTACAAGTATTTCAATGGAGCCTGCGCGAAGGAACTCGCATCATTGATCCCCAGTGCACCGACGGACATATTTTTGTGTAAAGCAACTTGTATTTGGATCGAGCTACCGACATCTTATTTTCCTCATTCATATAATCCGGGCCTCTTCATCCATCATAAATCCTTTCCTACAGCCCCTACCTTGACCCGCCTCACAGTGAAATTTGACGTTCTGTTACCTTTGTCTATCGTGGTTTTCCATTGTCTATATAATTATGCATGTTGTATTTTATGTCTCTATTGTTATATTGTTGTCTCCCTCTGAATGCTGTATCTCTCTTTTCCCCATTTTTTACCTCGATATATACATGCACACTCCTGTTATTTAATTAGTATATTTTAGGTCCTGAAGATGATTCAGTCAAATCGAAACTAGTCGACGTATTTATACAAAAATAATGGTCTGCGTAAAACAATGCGTCTTTTTATTTAATCCATCATGTCAATCCATGGTGTGTTTGTTTATTGTGAAAGCTAAAAATTAAATAAATAATATAACCCAACATCGACACTAAAAATATTTAAAAAAATTGTCTCATATCGAATTGTGAATGTCGAATTTTAGTACGCGCAATTATTTACTTGTTAATTACTCTTGAAAAGTAATTAGATAAAGTAGACAATCAGGTAGTATTAGTACTTGCTATACTTACTTCCTGACCACGGGTGCAGGAGTTTGTGTAATAAAACAATATCTGGTTTATCGTCAATGGACAATCTCCCAACAATTGGTACTCATCAACAGGGTTCATTCGTTTCAACTAAATCCAAAGTTCTACAAATTATCCGCGCACGCGACTATAATGGGTATTGATATATGTTTACTTATAGCTCGCCACTAAAATATAGACATTGAATGACGTACAACTATACGTATTCATTACTATGGCAATAAACACTTCTAATTATGGGTACCATTCTCCACTGTCCAGAATATCGAGACTTGTTAACTCATGTCAGGGCCTTGAAATTTTTGGCTCCGGTCTGAATGATTTTTGTCTGGCTTTACGAAATTAGAACTCGAAGACTATCATTTAAAATGTCTAAAATCTTAGACTTTTCTAAAACTTTGTTTAGGCTTTGCCTTGAATATTCTCTCAAATGTATATTTTTGTCCTCTTTTTGTCATTGTTTCATTTTTGCATTATGTATGTGCTGTTCTTTTATGTAGATCTTGTTTATTTTATTTAGTGTGATCTATTCTGTGTAATTGGACATTGGTCCGAAAATAATATATGTATATATATATATTTTTTTTAATTCATATATTGAATTTTGAGACATCGTTCTTAATTTTTTTTTTATTTATATATATTTTTATTTATTTATTTATTCATCTAACATCTAATACATGGCTATTTCGAAAAATATAAAAACACATATTTTCTGTGTAATTGTCTTCCTTACAATGTGTTAAATTATTATACTAATTTTGGGATACCGTTTGCTGAAAGCAATAAACACTTCCATCTTCCTATGAGCCATCTTGGTATTGTCGTTTAGAACGTTTTAAACGATCGCAGCGCCCTCATTTATTGTCTACTAAGAAATGTCAGACTGTACATTTCAGCATAACAGAATTATTGAAAAAAACAATTTTTTGACATCTATACTTAATTTGAACACATCTTACTTGTATCTCATCTCATTCTCATGAAATTCGTGATTTAAAAAAAAACATATGTTTTGTTTGTTTACTTTATTTTTATTTTTGTATTTTCGACCGGTTTCGGTTGAACTTAACCACCATCAGAAACATACACATATAAACTAAATTAACATACAGAGATATATCATAATGAAGATATTGAAAGTGGGGGAAAGAGACAGTTTACAGCGTAGAACAGTACAGTGCATAAGAGAGGGGTATAGGAAGGGGGGAGAAGATAGGGAACATACTGAAAATCAGACTCTGGGTTAAATCTAATTGTTTATTTAAAATACGGCAATTTTTATTTTTATTCGATTTTGATATGTCTGATTCTTCCAAGTTAAAAAAGGCGCTAACCTATTCCATTTTTATGTATTTCTTGTACTCCTGTATTTTTATCAAACGTGTTTGGGAAATTATGAAATATGCATACTTGTTAAAAACCTTATGTGTTATTTTTTCTTTTTTAACTCTAAAAGCCACCATGAAAATTATACTTAAAGTCCCTGTAAGAACTAGCGAACTAACTAACGAAATCCTTAAAAAAAAACTAAAAATTATGTCAATAAAACAATTATACTCTAAAACAACACTACTTTACATTCATAAATAAATAAAAAAAAATTACAACAATCACACATATTAGGAGCACTAGATAACACCAAATACAGACTAGCACCGAAACCACTTAACTGCACTTAAAACACCTCACCTTAGAATTATTTTAATTTTTCTCATCAAGCACATCAATTTAATATAACGTTAATTAATATTTTGTAAATGAAATCCTCAGCACGGGAAATCCCAGTGAGGATATCATTTTTTTTGTTATATAAAAAAATGATAATGAAACATTATTATTACTCTAATGATGACGTTTCTATTGTTAACACTTCATATGAATATTTAAATAAAAAATGCCCAATGCTGAAAAACTTTTTTACATTGAAGTGGTTCGAATCCTCGACTGGTTGTAGCTATTAAAAACGTTTTCAAGCAAGTCCGATTCAAACCCAACCGCACCGCACTATGCAGGAACTAATCTAGCACCGCGTCTGGTGGGAGGTGGGACTACTATAAAACTACAATGTCCGCTATAAATTCTAAAATGTAATTCAATATTCCTTTATGGACGCAGCACAGTATTTTTATTGCACATATTAACGTTCAGCTGCTTTCTGTTAGAGTTGGCCGCACTCTCCGGCTTTCTTATTACTCGTACCTACATTCTACACACTCACTAACTCCAAGTAAAACAGTTACATTTCAACCTCGTATTACACAATACGATATATCGTGAGCATACAATGAAAAGTTGACAAGTCAAGATCCCTGCCCGTATTTTTTACATTAAATCCATACAGAAGTATTTAAGTCACTTAACGGTATGGCTCCGGCTTACTTACCAGAACTGTGTATTCCTGAAAATACAAATTCACGGAATTCCACCCTTAGGTCAGCAGCGTCATCAGCTATTGGGAGGTTGTAGGAACCAAATTGCACACATAATACTAAGTTCGGTGATCGTGCTTTCGGAGTATCAGGACCTAAAGCCTGGAATGAACTGCCGCACGACTGAAAAATTATTAAAGACTCAAAATTCAGAACTAAACTTTTTTTTTAGTATAATATTAATTATATACTGTGGAAACTTGTACCCGCTAATAAAAAATATCAATATTATGAAAATATTAATATTATAAAAATATCAATATTATAAAAATATCAATATTATGAAAATATCAATATGTAAATATCTTATGTCAACTAAATGTGTAAAAAATGTTAATATCTATTAAAAATTTCTTACGCTTTTAAGGGCAATTTATAAATACATTCTCCAGTCCTAAAAATTATAAATATTTCAAATAAATGCCAACTCTTCTTGTGCCATCAATTTTTTAATAAATGTAACATCAATAGAAAGGGAAGATAAAATAGCAACTGTATCATCCCTATGCTTAAATTTTCTCAATTTTCTAATAAAACTGTGTTCATCTGAAGCGATATCTAAGCATCCGCAGCTAAGACTTGGACCGTCACACACAAATCACCAAACATAGCGAACCACTTGCGATGACCTATGGCAGAGTTGTCGACTATTAAATTAATGATTCCCGGGCGGCGGTACCCATACCCGCCTCCCAAAATGCATTGACTCCCTATGCGTTAGCAGACTAAGACTGATGTCCTTTGAATAGACACAAATTTAGAGCTTCGTGAATCAGAATGTATTTTTACGTATGTGAAACATAATATACCTTTAATTAAAATATCCTAACTTGCAAAACTATGAACCATCCGTGCAAATCTCCTCAACCTTCACAATAAATTACTATCACGAGTATCCATTTCTTTAATTATCAATGATGTTATGTATTTATTTGTAAGAAACAAACTGCTTTTAATACAAATATATATACAAAGTAAGATTAACAAAAGGTAAGCCAACAAAGTTTTTGTGCTAACAGTGGTTTAGTACAAATGTTTTATTACAAAAAAAAAAAATAAAAAAATAAGAAGGAAGGGGCGAGAGGAAGAGGAAGATAGGATCGGGACAGGAGATGCTCTCGATACATTTTATACTCCTGCATCAACTTGTGAATGTATGTTATGCGGATGACTCGCAGTCAGCAACCATTATCTGAAAAAAGCTCTGCATCGATGTCGACCTTCGAATAACTAGCAGTATTTTTATCCAAATTTTGTTCAGGAATAACTATATAACTACCCTCAAATATTATATATCAGTTCGGTGTGTGGGGAGAACAAGTAAATGGTCTCTTTGATCATTATAGCTATAAAGTGGTATTGACCGATCGAACCTAACCTATTCAAACCAAACCAAACCCAACAAAACCAAAACAAACCTAACCTAACCTAACCCTTAAGGTTATCATAAACTATGTTACGTAACAAAAGGATGGCCCTGAGTTGAGTTCTAGCTACTCGTCTTAACAAATAAGCTGGGCAAGCAATTGCAACATTTCCCGCCATAACTAACCAATCAGGTGATTTAACGCTCAAATTAAACCAATCAGATTATACATTGGCCCTGTCCGATAACAAAGCAGGAGCGCCACTGCGGCTTGGCGGCCGTTTCTGCGGCCCACGCGCTTCACTTTCCGTCCGGGCACCAAACTGCCAACAGCGTCTCTGAAAAGAGGTCGCCATTTTGTATTACTAATCTCTTAGGTAACGTATTATGCATGCGGGTTGAAGCCCGTAGCTAGTCGTGCCGTTTACTGCAAACCACCCAACATGGTGACTTGCCAATCAAAGTCCATTTAAACTTAGTGTGGAGATGTCAAGCTCTGATGATCCCGCCAGCAGCCACTCTGCTCACCAGTCCCCACATGTAAGCTGATTCTGCATTTCCCCTTAATGTGTTGTACTAGCCTTCGTCATACTTGCTATTCCCTGTTAGAGATTTAAATCAGAAAGAGAGAATTTTACGTTAAAGTCATGTCTAGAATAGGACTTTTCTACTAACTACTCGATTGTTCCCAACCTATTATGTTTGTTCTACTCATACAATAAACTCTGAGATTGAAAACACTTCCTCGCCACATTTAACGTAGCTTAGAAATTCCCTCAAACCCAATTATAAGACTGTGTCGATTCACTGCCCTGAGCGTGAGAACCTTTTGCTGCTGCCGATCTGAGCTAACCAATGTCTGGACCAGACTTCTCATCTAAGAGGCCATCTCCAGGGTAAGTCCTGCCGATATAATTGTCTCCCATAATATCCCCTTGTAACCTAACCTTCCTCTTTCCCATCTCCCTTTCCCCCATTTTTATAATAACTAAAACATAATATTATTAAATTCGCGTAGGGAAAAAATCGCTAGAAGTTAGTACACACTTATAGCTAACCACTCTTCCGGTTTTTTTTTCCGAAAACGGCGATATAAAAATTATTTGATTTATTGAAAACAATTAAATAAAAACAACAAAAATAACGAACATTTCAAACACTGTTTTTATAATGTCTGTTATAATACATTCTATGTAGATACTTTATCGCTTGTACGAATTAAAAAAAAATTATATATGAAAATGTATTTTTCTTAACACATAGTTACATGCGCCAGTTCCAAAATATTGTTTGTGAAATGATGGACAACTTTGCTAGATAAATTCTTTCATTGTGTTTATACGAGTACATGCTGATTCTTTATCTCGCTTAAATACTCATATTTTATTTCCCTAAGATAAATGAATGTTTGTATGTGAATCGTCGGTTTTTTTCTAAAATTACTCCACCGGTTTCGCTGAAAATAGCTCTGTTCATTCTTATTAGTACCGGGAAGGTCTAGAAATAAGTTTAAATGAAATCCAATATGCAAAACCGTTGCTGAAACATTTTAAAATTGGTATGAAAAACATTATACCCGCCATGTTGTATTAAGGTTAGCCCATAGATATACCACTCTGGTTAGCCACAGATTACATATTCAAAAAAAGAAGGTTTGTTTGTCTAGAATATTTTCAAAATTGAAAAAATAAGGAGGTACCTACCCTAGAATTTTATTATCTAAACATATTTTGAAAAAATAAATGTTTGGAAAGAAATAAAATTTTCAAGTTTCAGTTTCTTGGTTTGGAGATAGTAATAGCCGTCACAAGGTATTACTTTTACTATCAAGTCTATTATGGCACCCAACCGACAAGCAAGAATTCACAACTTCATAAATTTTATCCAAAAAAAATTACATCAGCTAGTCCTTAATAGAAATTTTAACATATTAAACCAATGTGTGTTTTTGATAGTACTAAATCAGCTTTATAAAATTTATGATACGTGCGAGGGGACGGTCAGTAATGAGTAACCCTGGGCCCGGTTCGGGCTCTCGGCGGCCCTATGTCATGATTCAAACAGTGCTGCAATGGCCAAACACTTTTTCTTCGTCAACTCGCCTCGGCCTGCTTTGCATATTTCCCCATCATCTATTATTTAATATCAAAATCCAATCTTTATTCGCATTCAAAACACCATTTACTGTTGGCGCTCATTCTAAGTGTTGTGATGGCGATTGTTGTGTTTTATTGTGCCTTACAAATGGTGTTGCAGCTGTGACAAAAATGAATAAATGTATGAAAACATTTGTTTCGTCGGTCGCTTCTGAAAATGCCAATGCTACGATTTAAAAAAATCAATCACACTGTAAACAAATCCATGGTCTGGGGAGAATCTACGTGAAATCGAAGTATGGTGTAGGATTTTTCAATCATTAATAAGATTTCATTTTAATGTAAATCAAATTTAATAATATTATTATTAAGTTGTGTAAGTATTTTTAGTTTTTATTATTGTGACAGCTATTTCGGCGTTCAAGGCCAATTTCAAACTGTGATTAATCCACATTGTGACAACTTATTTATATAATTTTATTCACTCCCACTCCATTCTAATTTTGATGAGTTTTAAAAACAATATTTTACTATCGGTCAAACCGATATAGTTAGAGAACAATTAAAATTCTCTATTCTGTGAGGTTTTTACATTAATAATGTGTTTCCCCGTATTTAAATGATAATGTTTTCTCAATTGATTGATTTAAATGTGTTATACTGTTTTGATAATGTGAACATGACGTTTGTCTGATGATGAGTTCTACGAATTATACATTAAAACAAATTAAGGAATAAGATTGCCTCCTTTTGAAGATTCGTGTATTATATCGAAGCTTCGGGGTCTATTACCAAAATGGATCCAGCTTCAGATCGATCTTATTTTTATGTATTTACTAGCTGCAGAACCCGGTACCCAGGTACAAATAATAATATAACGAATAGTTTAGAGTGAAAGTATTAAGGTTGTAATCTATTATTTCTACCCCTACCTCTACCCCTACCCCTACCACTACCCCGACCCAGTAATTTTCCACTTATTTAGACGTCGTGTGTGCGAAATTTCATCCAGAAGTACCAACATAAATTAAACTTTATATCCTATATAAACGCAATTAAAAACAAAGGAACTAAAATGGTTCGCTTTATTCTTCGAAATTCCAGAGGATTTAGGAATATTTCAACCTTGAAAACTTTCATCACATCTTTAGTTCGTAATTAAATTGAATATAACTCCTTGATCTATTCCCCCCATTTTAAAATACATTCAGATTCAATCGAAAAAATTCAACATAAATTCCTAAAACACATTAATTATAAATTCAGTATTCCCATTGAAAGCATTAACTGTAATTACTTGATGAAATAACTAAATTTATTACATCTCTCAGATCGAAGAATTATTTCCGACTTGATATTTATGTTCAAAATTGTAAATGGTAGTATAGACAGCCCTGATTTAATTAACCTCATTCAATTTCATATACCTACGAGAGCTACTCTTTCCAAAATCTTTTTTAAATGTAACAGCACTAGGACTGAGCATTACAAACAGTCGCTTGTACCTAGATTACATGAAGTTACTAATAGATACGCAGATGTAGCGAATCTATTTAATTGCACGGAAGGTAAGTGCAAGAAGGCTATAGTATCATATCTTTTCAATTAACATTAATTTAACTTAAGTTTACTATATGTTTTATATGTACGCATATCTTTTACTTTTATATCCTTCATGAACTTTTATTCTTTATATACTCTCTGATGTCATTGTACGACCTACATTTAATAGTTACCTTTTTTTAATTATTTGTGCTGTATACCTACGCTTGTAGTTAACTGTGACACAATTATTGTGTGTAGAATATTTATACCGTTGATATTAAATGAATAAATAAAAATTCTGCTTTAAAGAATTGATAGACGTGAATTAAAGAAAATCTTTAGCGCATTTCGCACTGGCGGTATTATCAAAATTAGCAAAGAAACGTAATGTAGTAACATAAAATATAAACGCATATCATATAACGTATGGCAGTTCTAGTGTAAAAATCAATTTAAATCGTAATGGTTCTCAAAACTTTATTCGTTCATTCGCTCTAGATGCCCAAACCATCTAAGCGTCCCTTTATTAATCTTACTCATTACGCTTACATCAGCCATGCATTCTTTACGAATTTCAATATTTGTCACACGATCATACATGGTTTTACCACACATTCGCCTCAGAGATCTCATTTCTACGGCATTCAGTTCACTTTCATCCTTCTTCTGCCAATTCCATGCCTCACTTCTATACATCAGGGTTAGTATCAGCACTCCATTGTGACGCTAACCGCGTTCAGTCCTCCGTTAATGAAGTTTCCTGTATTCACCCTTCTTTCAATATCCCTATTAGTCTTTCCATCTCTCGTAAACACACTTCCCAAATAAACACATTTCCCCGAATTCCGTTGTACATAATTTTTTTAATAAGTAATAGGTGGTCAACATTATCAAAAGCTTTTTAAAAATCACAATAAATTGAATCTACCTCGATCCATGCTGGTTAATATAAATAAGTAAATTACTCGCGGTAGACTTGCCTTTGACGAATCCGTGTTGTTGGTGTATAATTTTGTCGGCAAGCTGGGGATATACATTGTCATGGACAAGTCTTTCCAAAAGTTTAGGGATCGCCGAGAGAATGGAGATCGGCCTATAGTTTTCTACTCTTTGACGCGAGTTACCCTTGTGGACTGGAATGCTATAGGCTAACTTCCACCTGTCTGGGAAAACCCCTTCTCTGAAACATTTATTAAATATTATAGTAAGAGGCACACATAGTGACGGTGCAGCAGATCTAAGGAAGAACGGCGGTATTCCATCGTGACCCGCACCTTTGTTTATATCTAGTGATTTTAAACTTGATTGAACTTCTCTTTCAGTTAGTTCAATTGTGTGAATGTGCGTAAGTTCGGGGTCATGAACTGATTCAAGTTGGTCAATGTCGATTGTATCATTGATGGAGGAAGGTTCAAATGTTGACTGAAAAAATTCAGAAAACATGTTACAGATTTCTTGGGTATCATTAGATTTACGCCATTCGAAGGACATGGCAGCGGGGTATCCGTTGGACGATTTAAGTGAAGTTATATATGTCCAAAAACTTTTGATGTTGTTCTACAATGAACTTTCAATGGTGTCGAAAAATAGTTCAATTCAGGGATTCATTAGTTAACTTTTTGTATGTAGTCCGTAAGAAAGAAAATTCACGATAGTCAGAAAGACCTTTATATGTCTTCTATTTGAGCCAGACTTTGTCTTTTTTCCGTGATAACTTAATAGGTTCTGGTGTAAACCAAATGGGAAATTTCTCATTTCGCCGTGCCGAAACTGGAACAGACTTAACAATAAAATTGTTTATTATTACATGGAAGCGATCTACTGCCAGTTCGGCTGTTAGATTTGCAGTTTCGGATATCCAATCAATATAATTAATATCATTATTAATTTGAGTGTAATCAGCTTTTCTGAAATTGAGCCTACGCTCTTTATTGTTTTTTAATTTTTGATTGGATTACAGGGGATATATTAAATTCCAGGGCTAGATGGTGTCTGTCCTCTGAAAGGAGAGGGTCGTCGCTATGAGTAACATTTGTTTCGCAACTATAAAATATGAGGTCTAAATATTTTTCATTGCCTTTTGGAATACAATTATATTGATGTAAGTTCATTAATGACATTATTTGAAGCAAAGTTTGCAGAGGCACGACTTCGGAAAATGACCAAGTAAGAGTAGGTAGATTCATATCCCCCAGTACGCAAAACATGTTATTTGGTTCAGATGAAAATATGGATTCCAGGTTGTTAGAGAAAATATCATATAAAGTGGCTGACGAGACAGCAGGTATATATACTGCACAAATGATGAGATTGAGAGACCTCATCGGGATAGAGACGTAGATTTGTTCAATTTGAGTGTTTTTCCAGGCATCGAGGCGGGAGGCTGCGAGCTCTTTGCGTACTGCCACCAGCAACCCGCCTCCATCCATTTTACCGGTAAGTATACGGTCTCTGTCTCGTCGGAACACTGTGTATTGCGAATCAATGAATTCACTCGTATTTACACTTGATACAAGCCACGTTTCGACTAAAACTATAACATCATAGTTATTCGATTGGATATTAACAAGTAGTGATTGGGTTTTAGTCTTAATACCACCACAGTTCTGGTAGTAAACGGATATAGATGAAGATGAAATCATTTTACCAGAGTAAGAGTGTCTTTCAACACATTAGCAGGAGCGATATATAAAGTAGAACGTAACAGGAAACTTGCAAATTATACATAGAACATATATTACTTATGAGGTTAAAGAGTGTAAAATATTTCAGCATTGTGAAGTGTGAAAGAATGTGCAAAGAACATGATAGTGGTAGAAAGTTACGAAAACACCGTGCAAAAAACAAAAATATGAGCAGGTTTTGAGATAAATAAAATAACAGGCAAGGATGCAGTATTGAGAAAAGTGGGCATAGATAATAGTCGAAACAAGTTTGTAGAAGTCATATGTTTTGTTGGTTATGATGTGGGGTTATCATTTGCAGATCTCCCTCACGGCAAATGGTGACCACCCGAGAGAGATCATTCCTCTTTGCCAGGATACTGCCGTTCCGCCCCCATATGTATTTGTAGCCGTTTGCTTGACCGGCTGCACGTGCTTTTGAGAAGAGTTTTTTGTTTTTCAGCGTCAAGTGCTCGTTTACATAGAAATTGGTGTTGGGAACACCAAGTCCTAAGTTCTCCGTTGTAAGGCCGTGGCGAGTCCTTGCAGCAGCGATGACATCGTCACGGAGACGTTTTGTCGAGAGCTGGACGACAATATTGCGAGGACGGTTTGAGGGCGTGGAGTGACCACGAGCGACGCGATGTACCGACACCACACAGCTACTCGGAAGCGGCACGCTGATGACGCTTCCCATTTTCTCCATTAGGTTAATCAAGTTTTCACCTCTTACTCACGGGAATGTTGTGGATGTTTAGGTTGCACATTCTGCTCCGCTGTTCCACGACGTGCGCGTCTCGAAGGGAATCAACTTCTCGTCGGAAACTGGAATTTTCATCCTGGGGAACACTCACAACTTCCAGGATTTTATTATACTGCTCCTTCCATTCGTTAGATAGCGCGTCTAATTTGATTTGGACCGAGCGCATAATGTCTAACTGAGACTCAAAGAAGTTGATGAGGGAGTCAGTATCGATATTTATCATCGACTGATGTTTGGGTGAGTCCATGGGGGCGGATGCGGTTGCCAGTGGTGAACAGGACGATGTTGTTATTTTCTTCCCACTGCAAACCTTGCTGCGCGATTTAGACATATATATTTATTTTTAAGTAGGTATTTCTTTCGAATATTCTTTGTTTATTCAGAAATACCCCTTATTAAATTAAAATAAATTAATTGATTAATTTGTCTGTGCCAAGTTTTATTCACAGATTTAAATTTAAATAATTTAATTGAGTAGTTTGTCTATGACAGTTTCATTCAAAAATTTAAAAATACGTAAATTGTCTGTGGCGGTGTTTGACAGTAACAATAATTTGGCGATATGCATACATTTTTTGATTCAAGAATTATTGTTATTAATCAGACTGTCACATCCAAATGCACTCTCACTATGTTTAACGTGTCACTATGTATTCGTTTTAGGTTGTATAATGTTATTAACTTGCTTAATTGTCACTATGTTTTCATTAAATTTGAAGCTGTCAAAATCAGCTGTCTAATTATTTTTTATCCATAGACTATTCCACCGATTGAATAACCACAGTGACATTACGCAGCCTTGCTTAACACCTTTTGTGATGACAAACCACTCCGTAAAATCACCGTTTACCCTAAACATGCAACGGTTTCCTCGTACAGAGACACGATTGCCTGTATGAGATTCATATTCACGGTTTTTATAAATAAGCCGCACCTTTTGTTACACCTCGCCCCCCTTTATTTTGGTTTCTACCCCTCGCGTGTTAGGGCATCTCTATTATGTATTATTTCCCCTCATATTATTATGCACGATTCGTTAAGACGAGAGGGACGTCAGAGAGTTATTATTTATTAATTAAAAATAATAATAATAATAATTGGATGATTTGTATAGCGCCGTTTTTGTGAAAAATCACCTCAAGGGCGCTATGCGGGATGACAGTATTATTACACAATACGATAAACATAATGTTTTTAAATAGAAAAATATTTATTAAATATTTTATAAATGTACATAGGCTTAGCATTTATCAAAATATAACCAGAAATAAAACTTTTTCTGACCGTCCCATTGTAAGTTTTACAAAATATTTAAAATACGAATATGATTTTTAAAGTGGACAAAAGTATTTTTAATCCTTTATCGTTGCGTTTTTGTAAATAAACATAAACAAAGATTTGTAATCCGCATTACACAAAAAAAAACATTAAAGTTAGGTATTGTTCATAAAAAAATTAAACTACACACTGTTTTTTAATTTATCAAATCGACAAGTTACAGAAAAACCTTCACAGCATTTTTTTAGGATACTCAACTTTTTAAATGTTTTTGTAAAACATGCGTAGAACGGTCAGAAATGTGTAATATTTCTGATTATATTTTGATAAATGCTAAGCCCATGCAAATAAAAAAAAACTGTAATAAATATTTTTCTCTTTAAAAACACCATGTTTATTGTATTGCACAATAATATTATCATTATTTTGAATTAATAAATAATAACTCTCCGACGTCCCTCTCCCCGTTAAATACTCTCCCGGTGTACCCTTCCCCCCACCCTCTCGAGCTTATTTGCTTCTCTCGAGATATTCTTTACTCTGGCACTATGAGTTATATTGTGAGATGCATTCTGCAGATATTCTTAGGGTTCCGAAGGAGACTGAAAAACATTTCTATTATGTGGGTTTTTCATCACAATAATCTCGAAAGCCTCTGTTCGTTCTGACTACTCTTGAAGACATATAATAAAATTCAGTGTTGTCCAAAGAGAATATCTATTATAATTTTAAAACTCTGTCGGCACATATATAGCTTACCACATTTAAATGGTCAATGTAATTGTCCATCATTAGAAAATGTTAACCACATAACGTATCTAGGTGTAAAAATTGATCGCAATTTAAAGCGGACTGATCACATTATTTATTTAAATAACGTAATTAAAAAAATGTTACTTTTTTAAAACCATCAGGAATGTCCTCTGTACAAAAGATTTGATTAATTTCTACGTGGCCCTTTGCCAATCACTATTAGAAAATGGTATTATCGGATGGGTCAGTGCTAATAATGATATTCGTAATTTACTCATTAGAACACAAAAAGCCATCGTGAAAAATATACTTAAAGTCCTTGTAACGCTGTGTCAATAAAACAATACTACTTTGCATTCATAAACAACACTCACACATATTAGAAACATTAGATCTCAGAGTCAAAAACACATACAACAAGGAACCACAAACACAACATTTGGACAAAAAACTTCTTATACTATGGTAGTAAACTCTACAACAAAATCCTACTCTCCTCTAAAAATCACAATAAATAATAAATTTAAAAATCAAATAAAACGCTGGATATGTTACATAGGGAGATATAAATAGAAAATATATTAACACCAAATAAAGACTAGCACTGAAACCACGCAACTGCATTTAAAACACCTCACTTCTTTTTTCTTCTTTCTTCTTTTTTTTCATTAATTTAATATAATGTAATTTCATATTTTTTAAGTGAAATCCTCAGCACGGGAAATCCCAGTGAGGATATCATTATTTCTGATTTTGTTATAAGAAAACGAAGATGATAAAACCTCATTATTATTATTATTAATATTGTATTTTGCGACGGTTCAATTACCACCACACTTTGTTGTATGTATACTGCATAATTAATGATCGTTCTTATATAATCTCACACACGCCCCCACATAACACTATTCGATTTCCTGTGGACACAAACCATCATTTTAAGAGGCGGTAAAATTTTTTTAAATTTTTTTTTTTATTAATTTCCATATAATGTTGACATTTTAAAATAAGGTATAAATATAAAAAATACATATACATTATAGAATTTTTTCATGGTCACTGGGAGATCCTGTATTGAGGCGAACTAAGTTTTGAATAAGGGGGTTTCAGCAACTTCTATGTATCAACTTCAAGGTTTGTGTAGGGTATTTTCAGTAACTTCTATGACGTTGTTTTAAGAATAATAGTCAGTTCTTCTTCTGTTAATTCCTTAAGCCAAGTTTTGCTGGACTTAATGCTATTATTGATTGAATTAATTTGTTTGATACTAAATGAGTGTTTGATGTATAATTTTACAGGTAAAAATTCAGAGCTTCTTTGCCCAAAAGTAGTATTACACTTGGTACATTTAGCTTGTCTAGTTTCTTTATTTTATTTATTAATTCATTTTTTGAAACATACATTCACACAAATAAGGTACAATGATTATAAACATTTTTTTTTAACATTAAATTATAAATACATCTGAACAACCTATGAGTAATGCATGTAAAACAAAAAATCCCACATAGGCAAGACCAGTGCGTGGGTATACCTGGTATCAGTTAGTTGCAGTATATTGGTTTATTTGTATTCATACGTGGATCTTAAAGGTAAGTTAAATAAAAGATTTTAAGTTAGATAAGAAAACAAATCGAAAAACAAAGAAAGAAAAGTGAGGAAAATATACAGTTATAGCAGGAAAAGGTTGATATCTTTGGTTTTAAACCAGTTTTTTATTTCATTTTTGTATGTGTTTAAAGATGATATGTTTGGACACTTACATTCTGTAGATAGAAAATTAAAAATTTTAGGAGCAATAAAAAAGCATGTCTCTGCGCAAGCCTAGTTTTACACAAAGGTACTTCAAGTACGTTATTTATCCTGTTACTAGAGCGATTTTCGTTTTTTGGGAATAGTTTTTGTTTTGAAAATACATATTTTAGGCACTGTAGACAATAATTTTTTCTTATATCTAACAGTTCAGCCTCATGGAATAATTGCATGGAGGGGAAAGTACTTTCTTTATGTTACATTATTTTTAGTATTAATTTTTGCGATGTTTCAAGTGGTTTAAGGTAATTATTATACATTCCCCCCCATCCGATTATTCCATAAGATACTGATGATTGCACCAGTGCATGGTATACCATTTTCATTATTTTGATATCAAGTATGTTATTAAAACGTTTAAATATGTGAGTTAAATACCTTAATTTACTTACAAGCTTTTCTACATGATATGTCCATTTGAGTTGACTATCTATTATAATTCCTAAATATTTAACTGTATTCCCTGAACTCATTTCTGTACAATTATGGCATGTAACAGGGTTGCAAACATTGTTGTGGAACCTTATATTTAGGTTGGTTAGAGGTGCCGTCCTTTTGGTATTATAGAAAGGAATGTAAATAGTTTTTTCACAGTTCAGAGTTAAAAGGTTTTGGTTAAGCCATTCTTTGAAAATGGAGGTGCATTTATTGGCATTTTCACTGACTTCGTTCCAGGATTTACCATGTACTGTGATTGCAGTATCATCAGCAAATGAGAAAAGTTTTCCCGGTATTTTCATATTACATAGATCATTAATGTAAACGAGGAACAACAACGGGCCGATAACTGTTCCTTGGGGATCCCCATGCTTCACAGATTCTGGTATTATGATTATTAGGAGCGATTTTGTCCTTTTTGAGATGATGAACCCGAATATTTTTGGCAAAGATTTTTTGTATACTTGGAATGTCGAAATGTTTAAAATTCTCAATTGTTGATGTCCTTATGGGGACCTTTAAAATGATCTTTATGATGCATTTCTTTGTTGTATTTAGTGATTTTATGTAATTTGATGCAGTTTCCCCCCAACCCAAAATTCCATATTCCAAATGAGAGTGGCATAAAGCATAGTATTCTCCAATCATATGCTTGGTCGACAAGATATTTCGTAATTTTTTAAGAAGATGAGTTTTATTAGCTGTTTTGAAGTTCCGTTAATGTGTTAATCCCAGTGGAGTTTATCATCAATTAAGACCGCAAGGTATGTTATATTTTTAGCTTTGGTTGTATGCGGGCAAGTGCAATGAGGTAAATTGTTCTGATATTCATGTAATTTGAGAGTGTGCTCATTCATTGGCCTCTTTTGTTTATTGAGGATGTTTATACAATAATAACAACTAAAAATACTTGCAGAACTTAATAATAACATTATTAAATTTGATTTACATTAAATTTAAAAAAAAAAAAATTAAAAAAGAGGATGTTTATGGCCCCGGGGGCCATTTTCAAACTACGGTTAATCCACATTGTGATGATTTATTTATTTACTCCCCCTCCCCATTGTAATTTGGACGGGTTTTTAAAATTAATGATTTAGTTGGAAAATAATTAAAATTCTTTATTATGTGAAGTTCTTAGATTTATATTGTGTTTCCCCGTATTGAAATGATATTGTTTTTAAATTGATTTATTTAAGTGTATTATACTGTTTTGATAATGTGAACATACTGAAATGCGATGACTTGCAGAACTTAATAATAACATTATTAAATTTGATTAGAATTTCATTTTAAAAAAGTTTAATGGAGATCTAAGAATTAATCCCAAAAACATATAATTATTTATTTAAAATATGAAAAAAATAAAAACTTTAAGTATAAGGATAAAATAAACGTGGCACGCGACCGAAGACGGCGCCAATTTAATTATTAAAAATAGAAGATTTTAGCACGTAATGCTTTAAATATTGAGATGAATTGTTTGTTGGCGGATGTACATACGGAATATTAAATGGAATAAATTA
>JAHDVE020011435.1:0-78800 GCA_022606495.2 Halesus radiatus | reverse complement strand
AGTAATCTGCAAAGATTATATAAATCTTTGTTTGGCTAGTCGATGGTTTACAAAGACCGGATTGTATTTTTGACTCCATTTTAAAAATCAATACCTTTTTTTTACCGAGAGAAGTTTCTCTGCCTCGACTTAAATCAAATTACAACGACAATATTCGAAGATTATGACAAACGTCTCTACGCCCCCAGTATCCAAATATTTTCGTTCCGAACTAGATCGAACCAGTTTAACGCTCGCTCGCGATACTATCGGTGTGCACGAATACATTCAGGCGTTCGCTCTTTAAATTTATTTGACTGTATGTTTACATGTACGAGTACGAGTACACGAACTTTTCTGGACGCTGAGGAAGCCAAATACGACGAATTGAATTAAAGGGGTAAAAACTTTTACATCCAAGATGGCGGACAAGGGTAGTTCCAAATTCAAACTCAAACTGTCTGACCCCATATGGCCGGACTCGTTATATAACAAAAGATTTTTTCCTATTTTACGGAATAAAAGGTTTTCGCTTGCAAGATTATTTTTCAATACAAGACATAATATTCCATACTTTTATCAGTCTCAAAATTCTTTCAGAAATTTCAATTCTGTGGTACAACATTATATTTCGGCACATTAATAACCCTATAAGTAACACAAATATACTAGAGCACACTTACAACAGTCGTCTCAATTTTAATGAAGGATTAATGGTTCCTAAGCGTAAAAAAAAATATAGATAAAGAACTTTAGATCACATGATTCCTAGCTGTATAAATATGTTACCCGCTGAAATAAAAAACTGAATTAAAACTAAACAATCAATAAACACATCGAAAACTTGGCTAGCTGGGAGAAGCTATTTGTTTTAGGCAATAAGGAAATATTATTTTATTTATGATTTATTGCTTTCGTTTATGTTTTTATTTTTGTAGAAATATTTTTCAGTAAGATTCTTGAGTTTTAAGTTTATTACATGTTTTTTATGTTTTTTAATTTATCTGTAAATTTTGAGTTTTTAATAACAAGCTCCCGTTAGACAAACAACAAAAAAGTAGTTTATCGGGACTTTTTTCATTGTATTTTTTCTTTTGTAAAATGTAAATATATATTTTTTTTAAATTAAAAAATAATCAATTTTTTTTTTTATATTTCCACTGCCCAAAGTCAGTCTGACAAATCCAGTCATTTATTATGAGGTGGAAGTGGGGAGGAAGAGGCTAAGTAGTATCTAAATATTCAGACATTCTCACTAAATATATTCTGAATTATGGTCGTTCCTCTGGAACAATGTGCAATGATATACTCGTACACTGAATTTGATTCCTATATGTGAAGAAATGCAAATAAATTTAAAACATTTTTTTATCTACCTGTAGCGCATTTCGGCTTTTAAATAGCATAACATAAAGTAAGATAAAATGCACACGTAAATTGGTAAACTAGGCTAGCCGGTTAGTGCTTACCTAGAGTCACTTATAGAATAAGTTTCAAAAATTCACGCGGCGGCGCGCAAATACGTCCACAGCCCGCAACACAGTAAAACTTAAATAAATGTTAATATCTATTAAAAACTTCTTACGCTTTTTAATGTTATTTTATAAATATTTTCTTAAAAATTAAATATTATAAATATTCCAAATAAATACTAACTCTTCTTGTGCCATCAATCTTCTAATAAATGTAACATCAATAGAAAAGGAGGATAAAATATCAACTGTAAAAATCACATCATCTCTAAGTTTAAATTTTATAAATTTTCTAATATAACTGTGTTCATCTGAAGCGACCTGCCAGGTAAGTATGTTTTTTTCTAAGTCTGTTTGTACAATTTTAGATAAATGGAAGTAATATTTGTACAACGCTCTTGGGGTGATTTTTCACAAAAACGGCGCTATAAAAAGCATACAATTATTATTATTATTGTTATGCGAAAAATGTGTTAGCAATAAACAGCCCTTATAAGCGTGTATATACAAAGTAATAACAAAGCAAGAATAATCGTCTATTGGAGGTATATAAGAATTTGGACTGATAAACGAAAAATTAAATATTATAAAAATAAAATTAATTTAATAATATTTAAAATTGGAATGGTGTATATTGTTTCTGTGCGTCATAAATTAAATTAATAAATACATACATCCTTAAAATACGTAGAGATAAATGTATAATATTGTGTACTAAATAATAAATTTACAGAAGAACATCCACATTGAGCATATCAGGGTAGATAAATGAGTTCGTGAGTACATGCTTGTATTGTTACAGCAATACATTCCATATATCTTTGATATGGCATATATATTATCAAAGTTTGAATTCTTTATAACGTTATGTTAAGCGGTGCGACCGTTACAGTATTTATTTACTCATTTTCGAGAAATCGATAGTTTATGATTTATCATTTTATATATGTATTGAGTAGTATACCAAAAATATTACCAATAATTACGAATTTCATCCTTGTGACATTACCTAATAAAACAAGATATAAAAAAAATCAATTAAAATGAATTAATTTAAAACAAATAAAACAAAAAACCCATCATGGTAAGTATAAGAAAAACATATGTTCCTATCCAGCTGTTTATTAATATTTGCACACGGACTCATATAGGTATATATATAATTACAAGATATAAAACAAATAAAATTCATAAAAAAATTATATATAACACCAAAAAAACTCTTATAACAGGGTAGAAAAACATTTTTTCATGGAGTTTTTGTATTTATTTCGTTTTATGTTTATTGTTGCAATAGAACGGTAATGATAATCTTTTTTTTCTTGCCTGTACATGAAATTTTATTAGCTGAAGTAAATCATGGCTGTCAATTTTATTACGTAAGATTTTAAATAAAAACACTAAAACTAAGTGTTTCAGGCTAATAATTATTGTTTATAAAAATAATTGTTACCCTTTGCGCTATGCACAAAAATCTTGTCTTAAAAACTTTAGTTTATCAATTAATAAATATTTGACAAGTCAAAGCATTTTTCACCAATAAATGTAGACATAATTTGTCTCGACACCACCTTTGAGGGATTTAGCCGTTACAAGCCTTTCTCATACTAATAAAGTTGGTTGTTTACAGGTGAAAATATAATAAAAACAGTAATTGTTGAATGAAACACTAGTATATATTGATTAACTTGGCGGGTTTGCGATAAGCCGACGTAGCTCAACGGTAGAGCATCTGACCGGCAATCAGAAGGGTGCAGGTTCGAGTCCTGTCGGCGACATTTATCTTTTCTCGAAAGGTTTTATCAATTTGGATGAGTGTTTCAGGCTAATAATTATTGTTTATAAAAATTTCATTAATCGTTACAGATGGGTGTAGTTTAATTGTTCTCTCGGTATATTTAGTTTTTAATTCTAAAATCTTAGTTTTGAACTGTTTCTATTGCGTGGGAATGTGCGTTGTAGTATGAATACTGGATACCATACGGTGAAGCTATATTCAACCTGGCTCCTCACTAGTGATGCGTTAAAAAGTTTTAATACGTTTTAGCTCTTGCTGGGTGTTTGAAACAAGACATCGCACTTTATGGTTTTGTCATCTACGTGGCTAGTACGAGTGCAATGCCGCAGAGTTGTTTCGGGCTGCAGTTTGCAGAGTTATTTAGGAAGATTGCCCTAGTAGCCAACCTCTGTAGAGACCACCAAAAGTAAAAAGAGTTTTGAACTCTCGACCGCCGGGTCGCGAGCCAAACCACTTTATCACGGAATTCGTCGATATGTATCTATTTTAATTATTTAGTATTTATAGCAAGATTGTCATTTTAATTATTAGTAATTTTCGTTCAATTTTTTTATTTGTTTCAATCATTTTAATTTATGTGGCTGCACTCTTATAGCAGATATCAGTTCATAACTCAGTGCAGCAAACGCAGCCATAAATAGACAATTTCCCAAAGTCAAGTCATATTACGTTTACATGGTTTAAAATGTCAAAGTTAGAAATAACATCAATTCCGTAATTCATCCTTCTTTTCTCACGAAATTCGCAGTAAGCAACAACCTTTATTAACTTACTCTATAGAGATTCAAGCCTGATTAAAATATGAATGTATTAATCGTCAGAAATATATTAAAGTGTTAACAACGACAGTGTTTTCATTTAACGAGTAACAATCACCCATCTATATATTATTCAATCCATCCATAATGTCCAAGATTTACATCCTTTCGCTAGATCGAGGACTTCCACATAGTTCCACAAAAATCCTGTAAAACCCATTTTTAATGTTTAACAATAATTAATATCCGATTTTTTTTTAAATTGAAAATCTTATCAGATTTTTTTATCGTACCTAGCTGAAATCGAACTTGTAACCTCCAAATTCTAATTTCACTTTGGTTAACCAAATTAACAGACCACTACGCGATGGATGCAATAAAATATCCAGAAAGATTAAATCATTCTCATTGGAAAAAAGTGGTTTCCGTACCGAAAAAAATGCTATGATTTTTTTTTATTCTTCTGAAAAATCGGATAAAAAATCACGACAAGCGTCTGCCATGTTTGAAAGTATATAATACCTGTGCTAAGTTGTCATCTGTATGATCCATCGCTTTGCTCTAATGCTCCTTTCGTCCCACTTTGTCCATCCGTCACCAGAACACGGGCACAATGGTCTGTGGGAGTATACTATGTCTCAAACGCTGGGGCCTATTCTTTGGCAGGATCCAGGGCCCGTAATGGGACTCCAGATTACCCTGCGATTTGCGAATAATAACAATACTAACAATAGAGGCAGGGCATGACCAAGGACATTTTGTGACTGATGAAGAACGTAAAAAATGACTCCCTACCCCTTCTCCCAATGAATTTTCATTTTATCCCTAAATATTTATATCTAATAAATGCAATTAACTGTAATACCTATACGTCTCTAAATCTCAGATCAAATAATGAAAACGTCAATAAGAGTACCTAAGCAAAACATAGAGGTGCCCACTTGAGTCATTCAATTGCCTGTACGATAATCATTTATAGAACTGCAGCAACTTTATCTCCGGGCATATGTAATCCTATGTTTATATGTATTTTCTCTTACCTGTATTATAAAACATCCAATAATAATAATAATAATAATACTTGGACGATTTATGTAGCGCCGTTTTTGTGAAAAATCACCTCAAGGGCGCTGTAAATACAAAACGTCGTTTACAAACTAACCTTTATTTGTGCACCTAAACCATATCCTCAAATCTAACATCCGTATTAAAATCTGCTTTCCATTAATCCACCTATCATTTGGCATCCCAAGTCATATTTACTTATCAGTAGTAACAGAGGATTGAACGCGGTTGGCGCTAACAAAAAGTTATCAAAAGAAGTGAAGCTAGCAGTCCACAATGGAGTGCTGATACCAACCCCGATGTATGGCAGTCAGGCATGGAACTGGCAGAGGAAGGATTAAAGTAGACTGATTGCTGCATAAATGCGATCTCTGAGACGAATGTGTAATAAAACCATGTATGATCGTGAGAAAAATGTTGAGATTCGTAAAGAATGCAATGCTGAAGTATGCGTAATGAGCAAGATTAAGAAAGGGACGCTTAGATGGTTCCGGCATATAGAGCGAGTGGAGCGTAAGGAGAATATATGACGCGAATTAGGAAGACATGGAACGAACGAGTTAATCAAATACTTGATTCAGAAGTTGGAATAACAGAAGAGAATGTGTGAGAGGTTGTATGAATGTGAATGAAGCAAGAAGTGTATGCCAAGATCGAGTTGTTTGGCGGTCCGTCCTCTGCCTACCCCTGTGGAGAAACGACATGATGGTTAGTTAGTTATTTAGATAAAAATGACAATAATGCATAAACACAAGGGAAACGAAGTACGTGCGTTTCTTTTATGTTCCACCTCACACGGCTGGGAAACATTGTGTCAATAGTTGCCAATAATAATCATAGGAGAAACAAGATGCAATCATTTATCCTATCGATTTTCTCTTGGGTATGCTCGGAATTAACGATCTATGAGTTACATTGTTACACATTTCTTCAGACTGATTCGTGGATGGTTTGAAAACTCTAGAGCTATCATAGAGAGCATTCATTTTTATATTCCTGATGGTTGTCTCCGGGGGGAGAGCAATCTTGTTGTTGAACAGAATCATTTCGGATATTTACATATTTAGCATTAACGAAGCTGCTTTTAAGCAGCAAGCTTCGTTGCCCTAGTATAAAATATACCTAATTTTGTTTTATTTATTTATTTAATACGCCAAGATTAATTCTTGATGTATAATGTTGATGTATCTTAATACAATTTCTTTAAAAACCCTTCAATTTGAAATTTTTTAAAGTAAAAATTAATAAGATTTGAATTTGAAGTTCGTACCTTATTTTGCAAAACTTGTACGCGATTCCTTGCGCCCCTTTTCGATTTAGCGCCCTGATACACTCTCCATCTGTACCTATGTTAGATCCAGCCCTGTATTCAGGCCGCGATGTAAGACCCGCATTACGTGGAAGCCTCATCGTTTTCCTTGCAGACGCTAAACGGGGGCAACCGGCGCGGCGCTCGGTGGAAAATGGAAAATTCCCCTTTGACATTGTAGCCGAACACGGGGACTAAAATGGAAACTAAGCCCTCGCTTTACTTGCTATTGTTTTACAGACTCTGTTGATTTCCTCGTGGCTGGGGATCATGAACTTTATTTTTTTTTAATTACAAAATAAATTAAAAATTTAAAAAAAACAACTGTGTTTTGAACTATGAGATTAAAGAAAAAAAAACATATTAAAAGAAATCAAATTTTGTAATTGATTTTATTTCATTGGACCGCATAAGACCGAAATATTTACAAATTTAGATTACAACAAAAATCTATTTTAGTTCTCTAAACATTAAAAAAAGTATTACGATTATTTATCAAGTTTTTTATTTTGTTTCTTTGCACAAGAGTGCCTCGCGAGTCCTGTATTTTATCAGTTAAATCCTCGACCAGAATAAAACATATGTTGATCCTTTAATGAAGGATATAAACCTTTTTTTGCATTTTATCTTTAATGATAATATTTTTAATATACTTTTATAGTTCTATGGTATTCACGATAAGGAAAGGTGTGGTCAGGGCCGGATCTACCATGTGCGCAGATGGAACGTGTTATCAGGGCGGCAAATTGTAAAAGTTGCAAGAAATAATAATCAAATATTTTTCCAAAATTAGCACAGAAAAAAAAAAACAAACGTAGTATAATAGAAAAAGTATAGATGCATCATTTACTACATAACAGTTAATTTGATCGAAGTGTGGAGTTAGATGGGTAATGGTTGTAGAATGTATTTAATATTTTGTATCAAAGACCGAAACATTCATCAAAGGTGGTGTTTGTTATTAAACAAGATTGAGAAATAATATTTTTGCAATTTCAATGATTAGATTTATTAACATTTATTTGATGTCAGTAACTGACAGTTATGAGCTACAAACACTAGTAATGACTGAAATTTTTTTATAAATAAATTAATTAATAATTACTTTGTATTCACCACTTTATTAATATATACATGTCAATATGTTTCGAACGTGACGCTTTCCTCACCAGGAATATATAGAATACTATATATAATAATTTGTATTCTCTATATTCAATAGTATATATATGTAATAATTTGTATTCTATATATTCAATAACATATATAATAATTTGTATTTTATGTATTTAATAATAAATGTATATAATAATTTGTATTCTATATATTCAATAATATATATATGTAATAAATATTTGTATTCTATTTATTCAATAATATGTATGATAATTTATATTCTAAATATTCAATAGTATATATAATAATTCCTATTCTATATATTCAATAACATATATAATAATTTGTATTCTAAATATTCAATAATATATATAATAGTTTGTATTCTATACATCCAATAATACATGTAATAATTTGAATTATATATATCCAATAATAGATATAATAATTTATATTGTATATATTCCTGATGATGAAAGCATCGCTTTATAAACATGTTGATATGTATATATTAATAAAGTGGTGAATACAAAGTAATTTTTAATTTTTTTTTAATAATGACTACACAAAGTGAATACCAATCTTTTGAAAAAATTATAAAAATATTTAGACCTTTAAAATGAGTTTTAACGAAGAAAGGAGCGAATTATACTTTTCTTCATCGAGTACAAAATATTGTGAGTCCGGCCCTGGTGTTGTTTTATAAGTGAATATTTCCATCTGGTAATAATCGTACTAGTATTATTATAATATTTTAACATTATAATATTTTACGACATAATTTCGATTTTCGTTTGGAACATGAATTTTTTTATGCACCAGTAATCGACGTAATTGTGTGACACGACGACGGCAGTCGTGTAAGTGGAAATACTCGATGCGTAATCAAATTTCAATCAAAAATATCCTCCGAGTATTTTTTAACGTTGTTATTTGATATTATCGATCGGCGTTCAGTCTCCCGGGGGGGTATTTGATAGTCCACACGTGTTGAAAATTTATAAGTGCTTAACCGACCGGTTATGTTATACCGAAACAAACAAAGTGGCACGCGGCCACACTCGATGAGATTACTCTCGGGGCGGATATAGTGGTGTAAAGCGTTTTCCGTATAAACGGGTTTCCAACCAAAAGCACGTTCGTGGAATGTTAAGGATGTAGGATATACGGAAATAGAGAAGAGATAAATTCGTATGTGATGAAAATGTTTTAATTTTTTGCACGCATATTGGCGAAATTTGCACGCCATTCTATTCAAAGAATAAAGAAGAACACAAGAAATCGATGCGGGCGTGTTTCGTGATCCAAAGGTCTGAGCATTCGGGCCTTAAATTTCAAATGCAACGGAATATACGATGTCAGGCAGTGTGAGAGAGACAGAGCGCTGTATTTTCATTGACTCCCTCGCGGCTACAACCAAAAGGTACTAAGTTGCTACATCGGTTTCCATTCAAATCTAGAAGGCATTTCTAGTATATAATGTATTATAAATCTAGTGTGTATTATGAATCTAGTATATAGTCTATTCTGAATGATGAATACTTGGAGCAGGTCGATGAGTTTATATATTTGGAAAGTATGTTTACGAGAGAAGGAAAGACTGTTAGGGATATTGAAAGAACGGTGAATGCAGAAAACTCTATTAATGGAGGACTGAACGCGGTTGGTGCTAGCAAAAAATTGTCCAAAGAAGCGAAGCTAGCAGTCCACAATGGAGTGCTGATACCAACCCTGATGTATGTCAGTGAGGCATGGAACTAGCAGAGGGAGGATGAAAATAAACTGAATGCTGTAGAAATGAGATCTCTGAGACAAATGTGTGGTAAAACCATGTATGATCGTATGAAAAATGTTGAGATTCATAAAGAATACAAGGCTGATGTAAGCGTAATGAGTAAGATTAAGAGTGGGACGCTTAAATGGTTTGGGCATGTAGCGCGAATGAACGAAGAAAGGAGTGTAAGAAGAATGTATGACGCAAATGTGAATGGAAAAAGAAGCCGGGGACGCCCGAGAAAGACACGGCACGATCAAGTGAATCAAATACTTGAGTCGGGTCATGTCAGAAGTTGAAATAACAGAAGAGAATGTATGAATGTGAATGAAGAAATAAGTATATGCCAAGATCGAGTTATTTGGCGGTCCTACCCCTGCGGAGAAACTGCGTGATGGTTAGTTTGTTAGTATTATCTATTCAATTTCAGTAACAACAGGATCTCTACCAAAAAAAAAGTTGCTTTCACAAATCATCTAGACATAATTATCTCAGACGACTTAAAGGATATGAAGATCCGGATAGAGTGGTCTCCGTTAGGACAGGGAGGATCGTGAAATTTTCACTTTCCCTTTGTACAAATGTCAAAATGATGGGCACTGATCAATACAGACTGGTTTCCAATTAAATAATCTTTCAATACGTTCGTAAATCTACGATATCAGTTCTGATGATATCACAGACGACTTCAAGAATATTAAGGATATAGAGAGACAGGGAGCGAAGACAGAAGAGCGATATAAACACAATGCACAAGCAACAGTTTTTCGGAATTTTTATTTTGAAGAACGGGTTTCCGGAAACCCTCCAAAAACCGGTGGACGACAGCACTGGTCAAAGGAGACACGTTCCAACCATTCTAATCCATTTTCAAGGAAAAAAAATCAATTCGTTGTGTATTTGTGCGACATGTTGAATAACGAACGGAACGAGCAATCTTGTTTTAAAAAGGTTGCAGTAAATGAAAGTGTTTTTCTGCGTTTAAAGACGACAGATGGTGCGTAAACTGCGTAGAACCTACGTTTTATAAAGGTTACTTTTACGGTGGGCAACGAAGTCCTTGCGAAATATGGAAAAAGGACGTTGATAACTATTTTATTTTATCTAATCTCTGATCACCTGTGGTTGATTTTTTTTGTCTTTCCGACACGATGCGAAGCCTCAAAATGGATAAAACTATTTTGTTGGCCACTTTGAGAGGATGAAACGCCATTCAATGTTGTTATGGCGCACACACAAACAATACTGCCATAAATAATATGTTCTGTCTTTCTGACTATCCATTTGATCGTACCATTTTTTCTCGGTTAGTCCCTTATTTCGTCGTCAATCCATTTGAGCGTCATAATTTATTATATATCTCTCGACACTATTTTCTCCATCTATCTGCTCCAGTGTTCAAACCATCTCAGCATCCCTTTCTCAGTAATGTAAAACGTTTAAAAATATATTTTTGAACAATAGGGATTGTTTCTAACATAAATATTTCGATTTATTGGAATAACTTATTCAAACTTATAAACCTCATTGTAATATTTAATCATCGAAGAAGATAATAGAAAAAGACACCAGAAAATAAAAAGAAAATGGTCGCAACTGGGACCAATTTCAATCCCAGCCATAAGAACAATAACCGACATTTATAATGTATACTAGCTGAAGTTCCTTAATTTATTTATTTATTTCCTAATTTCTAAGGCTTCTAAATTGTCTAAGTATTTACCTTTACTATTAATGTGAAGAATATTGATCCCTGTGTTTTTTTATCAAAATTATGATTGTTTGAAATAATATGACAAGCGAATTCAGAAAAATTATTATTTTTAAAACATCTTACATGTTCTTTGATTCTAATGTCGAAACTACAGCTTGTTCTTCTGATATAAAATGATGAACAGTCTACTTGAGTGAGCAATCATGATTATTGTATTTTTAATCTATAATTAATATTGTCTATTATTATTCCATTTTACAAGTATTTATTTTAATTTTTTTAAATTTTATGTGTAACAGCTATTTTTTTTATTATGTGTTTTAAATTTATAATGTATATTTATGTCAAAATTATGGGAAACATCGTTTAATTTTTTTGCATATGATATAACATAAGTTTTTTCGCTATTTAGGGACAGTAGGTTTATGTCAACCTAGTATTTATGTCTTTGGTTGATTTTTGTTTGACTGTATCTCATTTATCAATTTCAGTGATTACTGTATCGTCTCCATAAGAGGTTAAACTACCGTGAAGTTACTGAGAGAATATCCCGTATACATATCATAAGATGAATAATATCGGACCGAGTAGCGTACCTTGTGGGATTCCATATTCAGATTTCTCTTCATCATTAATTGTTTATTTTGACACATTGTAGACGATTTTTTAAGTAGCTTTTCATCCAACTGGCTACATTTTATAATAAGTTTTGTGTGAGATATGCTTTCAAATGGTTTTCTCTAATCTATGAATATTCCTATACATGTTTAGTGCTCGTATATCCATTACTTTTTAGATGGTGCTAAATTTGTTGTTCTTTTGTTCCAGACCCGTACGTGAAGGTGTATCTGATCTGCCAGGGCAAGAGGATTAAGAAAAAGAAGACGACTGTCAAGAAGAACACCCTCTGCCCAGTATACAACGAAGCCCTGGTGTTTGACGTTCCCTCCGACAACGTGGAGGAAGTCAGCCTGCTGGTTAAAGTAATAGACTATGACAGGTAAGAAAGAATCATCACTTATTTGTTTCGTCAGTGTGTTCACTGTGATCGGATAATTAAACGCATATATTAATCGACACACTTTTTAAAAGTGATATAAAGTCTTTAAAAGTACGAAGAAAAAAAGCCCGAAAACCTAATCTGTCCTAACCTAATTAATCGATTTTTTTATACTTTTTATTAAATAGCCGATTTATACGTGTGTTAAATTGCCATGGAAGCGTTTCATCACAGATGTAACGAGCAGGGGAAATATTTCTAACATCTACACAAATTTTACAAACAGACTAAAGTGATTTGATAAACAAACTGTACACGGTGCTTTCCACTCCCAACCGTTGCATGTGTCTCCAGAGGTGAGAATTTCTTATTCTACTAAGCGAGTTTGTATGCATGTTGAGTAGGTACGCTGGGGTTGCTTGTTTAGGGTTTAGACGTTCTATGCGTGCTTTAGAACAGGGTTTCCCAACAGGGGAATTTTGTCAAATACTAACTGATGTGTATCCGGTCTTACTCGGGATTAATTTTATTTTTTTGGAATTAAGTTTTGAAATTGTGAATTATTGCTCGTCGTTCGGGTGCCATAATTGATATGACAGCAAAATGAATGCCTTGTAATGACTATTACTATCTGTAAACAAAGAAACAATTTGAAAATTTTATATCATTCCAAACATTTATTTTTTTTCAAAACATACTAAGTAAAAAAGTTCTTAAGCAGGTACCTACTTGTGTTTTCCATTTTGAAAATATTCTACCCAAACAAATCTTCTTCTTTTGAATATGTAATCTGTGGCTAACCAGAGTGGTTTATCTGTTGGCTAACCTTAATACAACATGGCGGATTCAATGTTTTTTATACTAATTTTAAAGCGTAATAGCAACAGTTTTTCATATTGGATTTCATTCAAACTACTCTCTAAACCTTACCGGCGCTAATAAGAACAAACTGTGCTATTTTCAAATATTTTTATATAGATATAGATTTAGTCACAATTAGTGATAAAAATTAATATAATCGGACAAGGTTTAAATGCGATGTTAGTATTATTGTGTTAAAAGGTACGATCGCACTTTGAATTTGGACAATGTCAAACTAAATATTTCTTACTTAAAATACTGGACGTCGGTTTCTGAATATTTCAATAAACAATTTTGTTTCATGTTATTCTTTGTTTGTATTCGCAATAAGACCGTTATTTGTTTGTTATGTCTACCAGGTATAATATAAGATAATAAATTAATGAACGCAATAGGTACTATATAAATAATAGTTTGGGAATCGCTTTTAGAATGTCTGATTTTACCCTTATCTTCTCCTCTTTTCCTCTTCTCCTCTTTTCCTCTTCTCCTCTTCTCCTCTTCTCCTCTTCTCCTCTTCTCCTCTTCTCCTCTTCTCCTCTTCTCATCTTCTCCTCTTCTCCTCTTCTCCTCTTCTCCTCTTCTCCTCTTCTCCTCTTCTCCTCTTCACCTCTTCTCCTCTTCTCCTCTTCTCCTCTTCTCCTCTTCTCCTCTTCTCCTCTTCTCCTCTTCTCCTCTTCTCCTCTTCTCCTCTTCTCCTCTTCTCCTCTTCTCCTCTTCTCCTCTTCTCCTCTTCTCCTCTTCTCCTCTTCTCCTCTTCTGTGAATCGCTCATGTTTTTCTTTCCCAACGAGAACCCATCCAATGGTATTATAATTTATCTGTATTCTAATGATTTTTTTCAGGATCGGTTCTAACGAGCTGATGGGCTGTACCGCCATCGGCTCCAGCTACATCGGCGTGGGGCGCGACCACTGGCTGGAGATGATGGACAACCCACGCAAGCCCGTGGCGCAGTGGTACCCGCTGGCCGAGAGCGTCCAGAACGACGTGCCCAACGGGACCGGAGGGGCGGAGCACCCAGTGAGCCTGAGCTGTTTGAATGGCAGGTAGGAATACTTGGCTTCATTTTATTTTTAATTTACAATGAGTTTAGTCAGAATTCAAAAGATTATCAAAGAAAATATCTGCAGGTGGACCTGAGCGGAAATGAGAATGACTTGTGCCTTCTGGATTCTTCTATGTTCATGTTTTAACTAATTCGTCCATATAACGAACAGTGACATTTTAACACAAATAAACCTTTTTGCACCAGATTATATATTTCGTATTCTCGAGTAAGTCGTACAAATCAGTGCTCAAATACATCTTTGGGTAAGGCGACCCCTATTTGAATACGGTGGACGGTAAATTCAACTTATTTTTAAACTTATAATAAAGTTTTAAAGATTTTTTGCGCATTGTAACAAAGGTAGATACTTTTATAAGGTATTAGACTTAAATTCTTTTTTTTTTTTTCTAATAATAATATTTATTTATTTGAAACGCACGTTATTTAACATTAACATTTCGAAAAGCTTTGACCGCCCGACTAGGAATAAATCCCGTTTTAAGACAGTCAAATTGACAAGTTTAGTTCATATTAAGTGCCATTATACAAAAATAGAACGGAAAAAAACTAGTATTGACATAATATGCTAATATAATATACCTAGAAAAAAGTATAATAATTATGTATAAAGAGATTATGTATGTGTGTTTGATAGGTACAAGTTGGTGCTATGAGGAAAAACATGCGTTTAAAATTGAGTACTAAAAATAATCGTAATATTGATAAGATTGAGTTTCGTATCACTCAGCTTTATGAGCCGACGACGAAACTCGTGGATGCAGCCCGAAGGGGAAGCAGCAAAAAGTTAATAATAATAATTAATCTGGACAAATCGTTGTTAGTAAATAAACATGCGTTGAGGTGGCATCCGGTCAATTCGGCACGGTGATAAATCGGCACACTGTTGAAAAGTGATATAAAATCATGAAAATTAAAAAAAAACTTGTTTAACTAAGTCAGATTAGATTAGGTTTTTTTGTTAGTTTTTTTCTAACTTTAATGACTTTATATCGCTTTGTAATAGCCACTAACGTCAGAATTAATAGACTCGCCCGAAGTATCATTTCGATGACTGGAAGCAATGGTCACGTGACACCGATGTTGCCACCAGCTTATTTCAGAGCCGTTCACGTTTGTTTCGTGTGATTTTAACTGCAGTAAGCAAATTAAAATACATTTTTAATTAGGGTCAAACTAAATACTCTAACGAAGTGTTCGGTTTTCGTGAACAAGCCGATCATTTTTACTTATTTGCTGTTTTAATTAAATTAAACGCGCCTGGCGTGCCCCCCGCCCCTCTTATTTTGGTTTCTTCACTTTGCGTTTTAGGGCATCTCTATGTATTATTTGGCCTGTGCTAATATATGATTTTTATCACTGTGCCGATTTGTCATGAAACCGTTGAGATACATTTGCGCATTACCATGAGCGCAATGTAATGTCTGGTAAAGTACGCAAATGGCATTCAGGTGTTTATTTATTTATTTATTAACGCCCCAAAGGGCTTTTGTTATGCATAGTTGGTATATACGTGTAACATATTTATGATATATATGTATGTAATAAAGTATAAGTGCACGACACAGAGAAGTTATAAAGGGAAAGATTTTTAATTTGTAAATACTACTTTTTTTTAATAAAAATAGTAATAGCCTGATCTACATGATACATAATACTTAATACACAAGTGCATAATATAATATAATATAATATGAGTGCATGAAAAAAAAAATCATTGTGTTTTTATATTTCGGATGATGTAAAAATGTATGAAATTGCATAATACATAAAATAGTATATGATACATAGAAAGAAGAAAGAGGAACAAGTTTTTGGATTGTAGATGAGTACAAAGATAATATATATAAAAAAATAATAATTAAACAATACCTCTTATGCGATGCTGTTATAATTGTTGCAACATAAAAATATTGTTCAGGTATCTTAAACTTATATTAAATATATCTATAGAAGAGGTGAATTTATTTCCAATTATATGTCGACGACCTCCATGGTCGAGGGGTAAGGCTCTCGACTACGAATCCGAAGGTCGCGGGTTCAAATCCCGGCGTGCGCAAGTAAATTTTATTGAATTAATTTGTGTTGTTTCGCAATTAATTAAATAAAAATAATATATAGTATATTTGCGCACGATCCAGAGTGGAAGATACTCTCAGTATCGCCCTGGTGAAAGACCACCATTCAGAATTGAAACGTTGCTTGAAATGGCTTTTAGCCGTGTTTGGTGACCAGATCTGAATAGCCAGGTATTTCCCCACCTTCCTCTTCCCCTTCTCCTTCCCATCCCCAATACCTTCAGCCTCACAACATTCCTCAAATGGGAATGCCATAGTCTCACTGGCTCCAGACGGTTGGGAGCAGTTGGGACTCTTGTGCGGTATTCATATATAAAAAAAATAAAAAAAAGACATGTCCGAGTCGGGCAGACTTTTGTAGTTGCTGAAAGAAATCATCCCAGTAGCCTCCAAAAGTTATTTAAATTATGAATAATAGCCTGGAATCGCCAGAGCTCATTAACTTTATAAACATTCACATACCGTCAAGACCAACCCGACAAACCGATTTTTTTATTTGCCGGCATGCAGGACCAATCTTAGGATAAATTCTCCAATTCCCCGTATCTGTACGCAATAATAAGAATAATGTTTTATTATCTTTTTTTTATAAGAAAATAACAAATAATAATATCCTCACTGGGATTTCCCGTGATGAGGATTTTATTTACAAAATATGAAATTACATTATATTAAATTGATGTGCTTGATGAAAAAAAAAATTCTTACGTGAGATATAACGAACAATTTCACAATATCGACATTCTTCACAATACCCTTTCAAAATATCGAATCGAAGTAATACGTAAGACCACAAATTGATGCACGAGTATAAAATGTATGGAGAGTATCTCCTGTCCCGATCCTATCTTCCTCTTCCTCTCCCCACTTCCTTCTTATTTTGTTTTATCTTGTTAGCTTCATTATCTGTCTTTAACCACTGTTAGCACAAGAATCATTGTTGGCTTACCTTTTGTATTTGTATATACTTGTATTAAAAGCTGTTTGTTTCTTACAAATAAATAAATAAAAAATATTAGTTTTAAAATAATAATGTCACATCACAAAGTTACGGCTTCATATGAAAATATATTAATTTTATGTCATTTGCTTTTTCAGGTGAAGAGACAAATCAACGCAGTTGGATCGTCTAATCTTTTTGACTCAAACTTAAGCATTTATTAGAGAAACATGGAAAGCTGTAGCGAAACTTGCCGATGGTTGAGCCCGGAGGTATTTACATGAAGACGCCATCTTCTTGTCCCCCGATGGAAGTAGGAATGAATGAAAGTCTTTCATTGTAGCCACTGTCGTCACTCTAAGAGTCTATAAAGATATTATGCGACTGGCAAGAAAACGTATCACATATTTTTTTATCAATGATTAGATGATATAATAAGATAACAGTTTTCAAAGAAACAACATACTTTATTTTGGATACATTATGCCAAAAGCTTTAATTACAGTATTGTAACTGGAGTCAAGGCTATCAGAGTATGACTAATATAAAGAATATATATATTTTTAACTTTTCCTCTATTGCATCTACATTCGTACCTACTCAAAATATTGTAGGTATATGTATCAACTGATAGTTGATTTTTGTTGGTTTTTTTTTAATATTGAAACATTGTTTTCTTCTATAATTTGTTAGGAACACAGCAATGGTTATAAAGTTTACATGTTTATAGAACTAGAAGACCCATACATTTTTCAGAGCTCTTAAATACAGGATACTGTTTCCCGCTTATCCAAAGATATATTTTTCTCTAGTTGCTCAATTGGTTATGTGACAGTGGTCATCTTTGTAACATGATATTTTCAATGTGTGCTTCTTGTGAAGATAGAAGAAATTAAGTTAGTCATTAATAGATGCAGTCGCTAAATCAATAGACATGATTGTGTGCAACTAAGTTCACATTGCAGAATAGCTCTGATCAAACAACTATAATGAATTACATATTCATTCTAGTTAAAATGCTTAATTCTTCAAAGTTTCACTGTCGCACCCACATAATTATGGCTGTTAAGTTCTAGTCAAATGGCTTAACACATCAAAAAACAGTTTCAGAATGTTTAAAATCCTATTAATATTGACTGTCTGGGTGTTAACTACATTCATTCTAGTTAAAATGTTTAGTCCTTCAAAAAACAGATTCAAAGGGGTTGTAGTTAGGCAGTCTCCCCTGTATCCAACACCTAATGTCGACTGTTAAGGACTGTCAACTAATTAGACATTCATTCAACTAAAACTTCAAACAAACTGATTCAGATGGGTTGAAGTCCTAAAAGTAAAGTTCATTTTAACTGTCTCAACACCTAACGTAGACTGTTAATCAACTAATTGGACAACAACTCTGTTTAAAATGCTTGTGGACAATGCTTCAAAAACACAAATATAAAAGGGTTAATGTCCTTCAATATTCTTTCTTCTGTCTCAAACACCTAAAGTTAACTGTTAAGGAATGTCATAAGAGAGTAGTGAAATCGTCAATTTCTCTAAAAAGGACGTAGAGATTGAGCCTTCTGCTATATTTGCTAGAAGCATTGAAATAAAAACTTCAAAATTTCTTGCACTGAATGTATTTTTGCACCGAGCTGCTCATAATTAAACATCTTAATGAAAATATGTAATCTGTTGTAAATAAAAACATACATTTAGTTTTATATTGAAAAATTAATACTATGAAATATGTATATATCACTAAAGCATAGGTTCCCAAAGTGGTCCGTACGGACCCCTGGGGGTCCATATAGATTTGCAGGGGTCCATGGCAGGGAGAAAAAAAAGGGGGTCCACGAGATGTAAATGGGGGTCCACGGATTACAGTTCATTTAGACTGCAGGCACAGTAAAACACCGTAGTAAGTTTCGCTCGACTTCTGCGCACTTAAAGCGTATCGCGTCCATGCAAGCTTTTACAAATTTTCATCCCAGCAGCAATGCATTGCGTAGTGAATAAATACCACTTGTTCAGTATTGTACCAAAGTTTTAGACAGAAAGGCTGAGAGGGGGGGGGGTCCACGGAAAATTAAAAGAACAGCAAAGGGGTCCACAGGGGAAAATAGTTTGGGAACCTATGCACTATAGCGATGCGTGTGTATTGCTATCTTTATTTATTGTGCTAAGCTTCTTATATCTTTAACCAAATGTGAGTCTGTGATTGTATCTTTATTGTTTTAATTCATTATTTCCAACAAAAAATGCTTCGTTAATTTTTTTTGTCGTATAAGAATAGTGTGTAGATAAAACTTTCTATTTGCCAATGTGTAAAAAGTTTTTTTTTTTAAATAATGACATACCTAATTGTGAAGAAATCTTTAGTAGGTATCTCTTGTTTGATTAGGAACGATCTCCGTGGTTGGACAATATGTTAGAACTTACTTAAGATGAGTTCTACTAGGTTACTCAGAGAAAACTGTACTATATTTTAAATACCATAAGCTGTAGAAATCAACACTATATTGCAGTACCCAGGTACTTCCCCAATCTCAAAAATTACCTGACAATAAATCGGTTAATTTGAGTTCAAAATAATAAAATAAAGAAATGATAAATGTGTGTGAAATATTTCTTTTGTCTTCAAATCTTGTGGTTTTAGGATAAATCTTTTGGACCTCACTTTAAAAATGTGTCTATTTTCTGCAGGGGCGGATTTAACCATTTAAATGTTAATTTTAATTACTTTAAAATGTCGAAGGACATGTAAAACCACATTTCAGTTTGAGTGAAATGTTAACATTCTTCAAAATCTTCTTATTTTACATGCCTGAGGGACTTGTGCGCCTTTCTTCCAACTAGCACCATCAAAACATTCAGATATTGATTCCATGACGTGTAACTGCTTTAACTAATTGTTGTTAGGATATTCCTAATAGTTATCAAAACAAAGAAAAAAAATGGTACATTTAGATTACCGGTAAATCCGTCCCTGACTTTTTACCATAAACACACTATATTGATGTTTCACCTTTCTTGTAAAGAGACATCTATGATTTGTTTCTGTAAGCATTATTATTTTTCTTTTAAATATGTTACGACTTAAAATTCTTACCTAATTTGTCCAACACTGAAATAATTATTGATATTTTAAAATTACTTTCTCTGTACTTATGCCATTTTATAATGTGAAGAAGGAAAGAGATATTTAGGATATATTTATAGTATAAAATTATATTTGTCTGTATTTTTAAGGGTCAATTACATTTAATGAAAATTATAAGATTTTAGAAATATGTCAGTACCTATACGAGAGAAAAATGTCTAAAAAATATTAAACTTTAAAAAAAACGTTGCTTTGGTTTACATTTCACAGATGCTGCTTTTATATTTTTAGCTCCTACCTACTTTCCCAAGTGATTGTTCACTTTTATAATAACTTTTTATGGCTAAATATTTATCATAAAACATTGTTTCTGAACAAAATACAGACCAGCTTCTGGAACATAATATTTTGTATGGAATAGGTAGATACCAAACCTAATACAAAATACCTCAGTTGTAATCCCTCTTTATTTTATATGTTATATGCACCAGTAAGTCTATATTATTTTATTATTATTCTCGGTATGTAGGTACTTAGAATTCTTTAACATTCAAATTTTATTTAAAATTACATCACTGTGAGCATTTTATTATTTTTTTATGAAAGTGACATGATGCTCAAAATGTATACAATATTACTGGATGTCCGGGGGTAAAGTTAAGTAACTTTGGGAGGTGATTCTACTTGATGGTGGAATTAGTAAAAAAGATGTATCTTTTTTACGAAAATCCATTGTTTTTTTTCCATACAAAAATATGTATCCATAGAAGAAGATTTTCCACATAAACAATCAAACATTTTAACATGAAAACTACCTTAAATCGTAGAAATTTTGGCAAAAGTTTTTTTTAATTTTTTTTATTGTCAATACAAGTAAAAAAGTAAATACTTCATAAATACAATTACCGTTATGTCCCCGGACACCTTGTATATTTATGTAATTTAATTCGTTACATTTTTTCAACTTCTTGCACCTAACATTAATGTGTGTGATAAAATATCATAGACGTCAAAATACCGGCAACGTACTACTCAAGCGGCCCGAGCTATAGACTTCCAGACTGTATTGCTATTATAATTAATATTTTATTTTCTTTGTAAACAATTTAAACAGTTCGCGAGCAGCGAGGTATTAAATGTTAACGCAATCCTAAAAAGGAGTAAAATCATATGTAGGTTACTTAATATATGTTTTTTTGAATTTTCGATTTCTATAATTTATTAAGAATATATTTCAAAGAATATCTATTCAAATGTATGGAGAAACCCAATTTCGCCAACTCGTGCCGCTAGGGGCGCTGGTGTAGCATGTTGCCACCTCAGCGAATGGCAAATGTCAGGAGCTGCGCGTATTACTATATTTCTACTGTATTTGGTTATATTATTCAGTCATAATATGAAAGCCTTTTATCACAGTCACAACACAAGGTTGGCAACAGTGGATTGGAAAATTGAAGATTTCTGCTCATGCAAAGCTATGCTCCATTTTCTGTATAATTATTGTCAAACCTACAGTGGTGACAGATGTGAAACTATTAAACTTATCTAATATTTTAATATCCTACTTATCTGTCAACCGTGCCAACATAATAGTATATAAAAAGGATTTTTTGCAGTAGATACCTACTTCTGATAAAAGATCTATGTAAAAAAATGTAAATCAGGAATAATTATGACAGCGTTATCATCTATTAATCTTTTTATACGTACATAAGTATTATCATTCTCTATGTGGGTAATAAATATCACTTTCTTTGTTAAAAATTAGTTTGTAAAACTCAATGTTTTGTAAATTAACTAAGATTTAAAGACGTATAAGAAACATGAAAGTAAGAATTGAAAAGAATGAGTTCCCAGTTTACACAAAAAAAACTATAGCTGAATATTATATCAAATAATAATAAAATTGTTTGCTAGAAGAATATTATAAAATATTTGTTTTCTTCATATTTGTCAAAAATGCTTCAAATAATAAGACATTTTCAATTCCACTCCAAAAATATATTGTGTTTTTCACATTTGAGAAATGTTGCCATAGTTTTGAAAAAATAACCTCATCGAGCAATGCCATCTAGCGGAGCAAAAACAAAGTAACAAACTTAAGGTGGATATATTGATTGAATAATTTTTTACTCTTATTTTTTATTGAGTGCATACTTTACCACAAAAACTTTTATTAGTATTTGATACAAGTAGCCCTATCTTATAGTACTAATAATTTGTGGTTAAAAGTTTTTTTTTTCTTTTTTTATAATATATTATAAAAATAAAAATAAACTTTAATACTTATAATTAAAGCCTTTGTAGCGTGACCTTGTTATCTTTCCATGTTTAGGTACCCTACAAATTCGGCCCATTACACGGATATTTTGAATACAAGAAACGTATTTTTGTACATGCGATTTCTGTTGAAAAATATTTAATAACTTAATTGCTTTATGACACCCTTGAGAAAACGTGTGAATTAGAAATATCTCAAGTCGCTATTAGCCAAGAACATTTAATTATTATAGTACCTCCCTTTTAAGGAATTAATTTTTGGAATAAACAGTAGAGATTGAAATATACGAGAAAAATATAAAAAAATAATATTTTGGTGGTGTTGAATTGTTAAGGCATATTTGCATGTTATTTAATCTACATTATTGAAGGTTGCAAAGGGCGATCATAGCCCTGGGTATGACTGCATCAGAAATAATATTACATTTAAATATATATATATATATATAATACTTCTAACATTAATCTGGTTAAATAGAAAGATGTTTGCGTTATTATGATGTAACAATGGTTATTATATTATTATGGAAATATGTTATTGGTATTTTAGGCATGTTTTTATGTATGATAAAGCAAACTGGTGATTTATATGTTCAAAGTGAAATAAAACTATGAAAAACATTTTGGATTTTGATTTTTCCCTTAAAAATAACCTTTTGATATTGCTAAAATAAAAACAGCCTCTGATGGGTTCAATTGGATAGGCTACTGAGACTCATCTTCAAAACGCACCACTTGTTAAAAATGCATCAACCTAATGCATTCAATTATTCGTCTTATTGTCCACTTTTACTATCACATTTAGAAGTTATTTGTATTAGAAATAAAGAAATATTATTTTATTTTATTTATTTATTGCTTTCGTTTATGTATTTATTTTATTTTATTTTTTTAATATATTTTTGTAGAAAAATTTTAGAGTAACATTCTTGATAAATATTTATGTTTTAAACTTGTTATATATGTTTTTTTATGTTTTTATTTTACATATTTTGTAACCTTGTCTGTAAATTTTAAGTTTTAAATAACAAGCTCCCATTAGAAAAACCACAGAAAAGTAGTTTATCGAGACTTTTTGCATTGTATTTTTTCTCTTGTAAAATTAAATTAATAAATTTAAGAAATTAAAAAAATAAATAAAAATAAAAACACAAGTAGTCTTATACAATGTAATAATCCGACCACTACACACACACTGCACACTGAAAAACTACGGACAGCCTACATTTGATCATAGAGTAATGCACGCCACTGATATTTAGGTACATTATAATAATTCTTGTAAAAATGCAGTGTATTACTCGTTATCTTGGAGTGGCATTTTTTTTAAATTTGAGAACATAAATCCTATTATGTATTAAGAAATATTCTGCAGCGGAGCACTCTTGTAGAGATTGATAATATTCATATTAGTAACAAAGAAAAAATCTTTATAAACATAAGTTTTTTCAGGTGAGGGTTTTGAAAACCATTAATGGAACAATACCGTACAGAATCCTATAGATAAAGCATCCTGATTTTATAGATTTTGCATCCACATCATCGAAGCATTTGATTATAAAAACTCCCCTTTTCTAAAATAGATTAACAAAATGGTATGCTGAGATAGTTTATAAAACTTAACATGAAAATAGTGAACCTGGTGTAAAAGTTCATATCAAATTTAACGAGAAAAGATCATGCCGAAAGTCAGGGTCAGTCAGTCAGTCAATCCGAAGATACTAAAATGTTTTCATTGCAACCTAAAATTATCAAAAAGGTTAGTGAAATTTCAGATTGCATCAAAGCAGACATTAAAGCCATGTTTCCCTTAAATGTCACTCCAAAATATTATTAATTTATTGTATAATATACGCCCTATATGGGCTTTTACATATAAAGTTAGTTATAATAAACAGGTGCAAAACACATCACAGTAGGTTCAAAGATAATATATCGAACAAATACAGGAATAACATAGTGTAAGTACCATTCTAAGTAATAAGTTCCAGAGGTGAAAAATCAAAACATACCTCACATTCACTGTTACTTATACTCTAGACACATATATTAGTAATTATTGAGGATGTATGCAATAATCCTTTGTTTGTATTTGTATGCAATTGAAAATGTCTACTATATCTGAATATGTATTACCTACTGAGTGAAGTCGAGGTACCAATGAATATTTAAATGACTCAGTCCTGAAATTATTTTTACAGTTAAACAAAAATTTAAATCGAGTAATTCTAGTTGGAATATTAAATGTAATTAAGCTGACGATATCAGGGCTGTCTATAAAACCAAATCAATAAAAGTTAAATAGAGACAATTCTTCTATCTGATAGTTTTAATAATTTTACTTCTTTAATTAAGTAATTGTAATTTATAGTTTCAATAGGTACACCGAGTTTATAGTTGACGCATCTTAGAAATTTATGTTGAATTTTTTTCAATGTAGTCGGAATGAATTTTATAGTGAGGGGACCATATAGAAAAATTATATTTGACATGGAATTATATTATGGCCAGATACACTCAAACTTAACATTACTATAACGATCATGCTAATAGCGAATTCACGACTATAATGAGCATTTCTCCAATGATATATCGTTTCAGGCTTGTTTTCATACAATCGTTGCTGTTATAACGAGGACATCGGTGATGTCCTCGTTACGACGTGACGACTCGTGACCCACAAGTGGATTTTTTAAAAACTATTTGAGTGGGAAAAGGGTTGACAACAAAGTTCATGATTACACGTTTCTTGGGATTTTTCGATTTTCGTATTATGGAAACCGATTCTCCGAATTTTGTTCCATTTTAGACATAGGGTATGGATTAACAAAAACTTTTTAAAAATCTCAGCCAGGGTTTTCAAGAATTACTGAAAACATTTTAATTTTTCTCTCTAGTCAAGTGAGCCATGCAAAATTGTCATGTGGGCCGCACGTATTGGGCTGCGGGTTGTATATCACCGGAACCTCCGAGATACTTACTTACGAGAGGGTAGAGGTGGTTTTGGTATCACTGGTTTGTGACAGGTAATTTTACAACCGAAACCAATAACAATAGCGCAAGCTAACTTAACTTTCATGTATCAGACAAGGCAAGATGAGGTTAGAACCCTATCTAGCCAAAGTGACGAACTGGACTACGCCTAGTAATGATGATTAATTAATTCATCAATCAACTGTCAGATACAACAATATGGCGTTTGCGCAAGAATCTATTAGTAGGCTTGACTTTAGGAAAGGACGACCGGATGGTCGAATCTTTCGACGTGGTGGATTTTTTAGTATGGGACAAACCAGTCGTGTGGAAGAGGCATAATGTTAGAACCATGTAAAAATAAATGTATATTTAAATGCTTGATGTTAGAACTTCGTCATATAAGTATCTACTGAATATAACTTAAATGGCTCAGAAAATTATTTAGGTTATAGAAATTGATATAGCCTTTTGTAATCACCTAAAATAATTGACCGAATTCACCGAAATATTTAGATTTAAAATGTGCATTTTAAATAATAGGAATTCCCAGATTAGACCGGCCATAAAATAAATTTAGTACAAAGGCTAGCCGAACCTATTTTTAGGAAAAATCGTAACTAAAATAATATAATCTTAACTGCTATTTTGGGAAAGCCCGCAATTCCGTTGGAATTTTATGAGACGGCAATAAACACCTCAAAGGAATTGAGCCGCTGACGGAACAAAGGCCGCTGAACAATGCGGGTTAAAAGATAATACCTACAGGTAGACAGGTAGACAGAAGGACAGTGGGATCTAGGAGAAAGTCGATTGCCAGAGTCCGCCCAGGACGGAGAGTCGAGTGAAAGCTTCCACCGAGGAAGCACGAGTCGGCTGCAGTAGTCCGCCCAGGACAGACGAGTCGGTTGCAGTAGTCCGCCTTTGAGAGGCCCAGCTCCTCTGACGACGAGGGAATTCTACACTTCCATCCCAGAAGGAAGTAACTGCTCTTCGCCCTTCGGAGATCAACATCGGAGACCGCCCAGGCCTCTGATTATCGTCGCGTTGCACCTACTCCCGATCCGGAGGTACACGAATACGTAGTGCGAACGCGAGGACTCGACATACAACGCAGCCACTGGACCCTGGACATCCATAACCAAAAAGGAAAGTGCCTGACTCTAATCATAATTCCTCCCACAATGTCAGCCAGTGAACCTCTAATTTTAACTACAAAGACTTTAACAGTAGAATTAAGTAATTACCTAAGTCAGTGAACCTCTAATTTTAAGTACAAAGACTTTAACAGTAGAATTAAGTAATTGCGTATCTAGTTTTATTAAATTTATTATGTCTAATTAAGTTTTACTCTAGTTTTAAGACTAACCCCACGACTATCAAAATAAATTACTTGTAACTACCTAAGATCGCATTTCTATTCCTCCCTTTTTGCGTTATTCCTAGAAATATACCTACTGCCCGACGCACCGTCATATCAAAATGAGCAAAAGAAATGGTTTTACATTCAAAGGTCATTTTTGCAAAAAATGTCGATTTGAATCTTATCCAACCAATAAGAATCGTATCAAGTCTTGATTTTTTTAAGTGTTAAAAAATTACTACTATAATTAATGTACAAAAAATAAAACAACCGTATCTTATAGCCTCGTTGCAAATATTAATTGATTTTTGTGTTGTTCGGAAACTACTCAATAATCATTTCTAAATGGGTATCTCTGTTACCCATCACTACTTCCAAAATTTTCTATGGATTCCGTCGCCCGCCTTTGCAAAGTAATTTCTAATTTCTAGCCCGTCGTTTTCGTGTGTTGTTGAAAATGGCGGACGGGGTAGATATAGATTTGTACGCCGACGACGTTAAAACTGACTTTGCACAGGTAGTATGTATTATTTATGCAATTTGTTGCTATACATCATTAACTAAACTACAACCCTTTCTAAATCAATACTTTTTTTGACTTGAAACCATAACTAAATGTGTTTTCAACATACTCCAAAGTGACCCCGCGGGAATGTTAATTTGACATGCTTTACGCCAATGCCGGATGTTTGTGTAAATTATCATTGAATGATGCTGTTTTTAGTTTGTGGTGATGTGCAGGAAAACTTCATATATTTGTTGCGTTTTAGGACGAATTTGGCGGAGAAGATGTAGACTTATACGACGATGTGATAGTGAAACAAGAAGACGGAGATAATGGCAATCAGCCGGCCACTCAACATCGCCCGCCAGAGGAAACAAATGGCGGAGGAAGTTATCACAATAATAATTCTGGCCATGGTCACCACGGACACATTGGCAGGCGTCACCAGTTATACGTGGGAAACCTTACATGGGTTAGTAATTATTCCATTTTGTTAGGTATACCTTTCCCGTATCCGTGGTATCACCTTTTTATTGTTGGCGGGAACCATTGATGTATTATATTTATATTATACACACAAAGCGAAAAAATTGATTCCACTTAGTTGATGGTAAAAGTTCGCTCAACGCTATTCTGCCGCTTTAGTGCGCCTACAACCATCGACCGCGTTGGACGTGTGACATCGACAAAATGCCTAAAAAGGGGATCGAACAACGCAGAGCTTGACTAGAACGGTTAAGCCCGTTGGCACAGTGGCCCCTGTTAAGTACAGGGCCAACATCTGAACAACCGCCGTAGTTACATTCGTTTGGCAATTGACAGAAACTGCCGAACCCGATGCCCGTACCGCTCGTGTATTCATAACGGAATCCGCACTGACGAAATATTAATAAGACAGCTTCTCTAATTGTATACCTCTATAGAGGAGTTTTTACCTCTGCCTTGAGGAAGCAAACTCGGCACATAGAAAAAGTGCATTGTTAGCTGAAATATTTTCAATTGTATATTATTTACTCTTCTAATCTGATTGTGTATATTTTATCGTGGTAGTGCTCAACAAGCACTTCAAATAATCAATTAATGGAAATGTACCTCTATGAAAATTATTTTTTTTTTTTTTTTTTACATGAATACCGCACAAGAGTCCCAACTGCTCCCAACCGTCTGGAGCCAGTGAGACTATGGCATTCCCAATTGGGGAATGTTGTGAGGCTGGAGGTATTGGGGAGGGGAAGGAGAAGGGGAAGGGGAGGAGGGAGGTGGGGAAATACCTGGCTATTCAGATCTGGTCACCAAACACGGCTAAAAGCCATTTCAAGCAACGTTTCAATTCTGAATGGTGGTCTTTCACCAGGGCGATACTGAGAGTATCTTCCACTCTGGAACGTGCGAAAATATGTTATATATTATTTTTAAATTAATTAATTGTGAAACAACACAAATTAATTAAATAAAATTTACTTGCGCACGCCGGGATTTGAACCCGCGACCTTCGGATTCGTAGTCGGGAGCCTTACCCCTCGACCACGGAGGCCGTCAAATTTACCTGTGGAATGCCAACATTTGGCGCATCCTCATTATTCTATTGAACACTATGGAGCCAATTCGAAATGGTCACATTCTCAAGTGATTTTGAGTCTTGAAATTGTTCAGTTGGCATGTCAACTGAAAAAAATAAATAATACTAGCAGATTAAAACCACAGTTTACATGGTGGTACGGATTGAATTGTAGACTCTTTTGCATATGAGGGGAACCATTTCTACTATTCGCGTATACACGGCGATTAACATAGGACTCTAGGACATTAATTCTGTAAGATCCTGTCAGTGAAAAATATTTCTGCTTTTCAATTACATTACTGTTCTCATTTACAAGAAAACCTCATATTATTTTTTTTTTATTATGAAACGCACTTATTTAACTTTATGGAAAATATAGTAAAACTTCAAAAATATTGTATTTCTTTTTTTTTTGTAACATGAGACAGATAAAAATCATTTCTCTAAATATATGAAGCTATTCTGGAGGAACTACTTCTGATATATACATACACACAATTTTTATAAATACATTATCTTGGAAGGTGGTACCATTTACAAAAATATTGTTTTGCAAAAAACATGTCGGTAAATACGAAATTACACTCAGCTGGCCCACGGTGAGGAAAACGCTCTGGTTTTTACCGATTTCTCAGCTGAAAATCTCGGCTTTCGGGAAGTTTAATACTTGACTTAATTTGGAAATATTCTATACTATTTAAAACGTTTTATGATAAAACTAACATGTCTCAACGTAGAGCGTTCACATCTTTTATAATGAGACATGATAATGTCAAAAGTGACGAAACACACTAGCACAGCGTAATATGTATGGCAGATAATAATAATTGGATAATTTGTATAGTGCCGTTTTTGTGAAAAATCACCTCAGGGGCACTGTACCAATATTACTTGCTAGGCTTTAATTAAACGGCATTTCGATTATGAGTATAATTACAATGTCTAAGTACATAACTACTAATTAATGAAAAGCAATACTGCTGTATCAGCCCAAAAAAATTCAGATCTTAAAAAAATTACCAAATTCATTGTAAATTAGCTTTCAACATTATTAACACTAAAAAAAGTTATTGACAATATTTAAAAATAATCCTTTCTTAAGTGCAAACCAGCTAAATTAAATTTATGAAACAGTACCTATGTAAAAGTAATCCAACGGGTTTTTATATTTTTAATTGTATTTAAATAAGCCATTTGACAGGTTTTTTGCAACATTATAAGTATGTTTTTCTGTATCTGTTTGTACATAATTAGATAAAGAATAGGAAGTAATATTTTTACAGTGCCCTTAAGGTGATTTTTCACAAAAACGGCGCTATATAAATCGTCCGATTATTATTATTCAATACAACTGTTCCTTATGACATGGGTTTTGAATATTTAAATCAGTGCTAAAATGTGATATTTTCTGTCCGTTAATCTTACCACATAAAATCACGTCAGGTTTTGTTAATATCTTATGTTTCCAGTGGACGACAAATGTGGACATCGCCAATGCGGTGTCAGACGTTGGAGTCAGCGACTTTGTGGATGTGAAGTTCTTTGAGAACCGCGCCAATGGCCAGTCCAAGGGCTTCTGCGTTATCTCTGTGGGCTCCGAGCAGTCGCTGAGGATGTGCCTCGACAGGCTGCCCAAGAAGGAGTTGCACGGGCAGAGTCCGGTAGTCACCGTGCCCAGCAAACAGGTAAATTACTGTTCATTAGTGTTTGATTATATGAGAGAATGTGGAAAGACTACACTAAAAGCCAGCGAAAGATAACGGATACATACTATTGAAATGTGGTGATACCATGGACAGCCAGGCGCACCAATCTATCCATTCTGGAAGAGTTTGGCATCCAAAATAGGCTGACGACTGTCTGCCTACAATCCTGAGATACTTTAGACACGTCGCCTGCCAAACACCTATAGTAACTGAGCCGAATGATGATGCCGCGCGTTAAATAATGGTTGGGTTGCAAGGCCTAAGCTAAGGAACGAAGAATTAATTCTGTGTCAAATTAGGAATCAGATTGAGTGTGTCATGAGATTGAGTTTATTCATTTAATTCATTAATTCAATTTCGCCCATATTTAGTCCTTACAGCTCCGTCAGTGAGTTTCTATCAATATTGGATACTTACCCGGTTTACCCATCTATAAACACTTTTTCATTTGATTTATATCGATAATATTCTTTACTTTTGAAAGTATGTTCATTCCTCAACAGAGACAACTTCTTCCACAACTAAACTTCTTCTAATTAATTTCAGGCACTTAACCAGTTTGAGAGCCAGTCGAAGACAAGGCCTGCGCCAGCCAATCCTAACCAGGGTGGCGGTGGAGGGGGGGGTGGCGGAGGCATGGGCGGGGGAATGGGTGGAGGCATGGGTGGAGGCATGGGCAGAGGGCCCCACCCTGGAGGGCCTCAGGGACCCCCGCACCAACACCACCCAGGTAAATATTCAGAAGCATGAAATCTTATAATAATTGGAAAACCACAACATTACCTGGGCTTTTAATTCTTCAAGTCAAATTTGATACGTATTAAAAAATGGTCAAGCAATATTTCTTGAGAATAAACAAAGTTTGTATTACAGATGTCAGAAACTAACACCTCCATGTTCTTTATGTAACTCGTATTTCAACGCATTTTCCATATTCTTACCATTGTATCATTTTAATGATGTTCTTAACAAAGCTAGTGTTATGATGTCAGAACTTATCTATATAGGTCTTATTTCAATACATGCACCACGGTCTTCATTTTGTCCAGCAATAACAATAATGTATGGTGTACCAAACTTAGGCAAACTGATTTAAATTTACTTTATTAATCCTATAATTAAAATCGCATCACATTGCATCTCTAAGTAAAATTTAACAGATTTCCGTACCAAACCAGTTATTTCCTTCTAACTTCTATCATATGAATATAAAGTGTTTTATTTTGACAATCCTTGAATACTGCCAAACCAAGAAGATACTACATTTATACAATTCATAGAATAGACGTAATATAAGAATAATATAAGAATAGGAAGTAATATTTGTACAGCGCCCCTGAGGTGATTTCTCACAAAAGCGGCGCTATAAAAATCATCCGATTATTATTATTATTACAATTCAACTACCATTCATTAAAGACATGTCAATGTATTGAATGTATTTAAAAAATTTATTAAAATAACGGCCATTAAAACTACTGGTACAAATAAAGGTAGAAAGAGAAAACATTGTTAAATCCTTCAAACAAGCAACAATCTGTAGTTGGATTGGTTTGTCGGAAGGGTGACCCTCTGTATGAATGCAGTGGATGGAAAATTCCATACGTTTTTTGAGACGTGCAATTCTTTTTTTAACAGGTTTTTCTGTGATAAACGTAGGTAGAATTCTAATATTATCAGGTTATTCATAACTTATTATTTGTTTTTCTTTAAACTAAAAGAATTACATGCGTGGTTATTTTATGAATCATTTTCTTATTATGTATCTTTTGATCTGTTAATTAAGATTTACGACAATCCAATTAACAAAAAATAATGATTTATTTTCCTAATTTCTTCTAGATCACTTCTACGGCCCAAACAATGGCATGGGCCCCGGTGGCGGAATGGGTCCTGGCCCCATGGGCCCTGGAGGCATGGGTCCAGGCGGTCCAATGGGCCCAGGAGGCCCCATGGGACCTAATGGTCCGATGGGACCGAACGGCCCAATGGGACCCAACGGTCCAATGGGACCCAACGGACCTATGGGACCCAACGGTCCGATGGGACCCAATGGCCCAATGGGACCTAATGGCCCGATGGGTGGACCCATGGGCCCAGGTGGCCCAATGGGCCCTGGTGGCCCTATGGGACCTGGTGGTAATATGGGGCCTGGCGGACAGAGGATGATGATGCCGCCTCCACACCAGCAGAATATGAGGGGACCACCTCCTCCGCATCATCAGCAGCAAAGGATGCCCATGCAGGTTGGTCTTGACTGGTTTTACTACAGTTTATAACATAGTAAGGAAATATCAATATTAAAATTAAACGGAAAGCATACTGGTAGTCTTGTGTAAATTATTTTCACAATCAGTTAGTTTCAGTGTTTTTAGATTAATGTGCTGTAAATGTCAACCTTATCTTGACACAATAAATCCACTCACATTCGTTCTTGGCAAAAAAGTACCTCATACCCCACTCATTTGTCATATGTTTAATTTCAGTGCATTCACTCAATAATTATGTGTGCCTTGTGGTAAATTTTGAAAAAGGCTGATTTTGTAAAAATACATTCTTTGTAGAAAAGATAATCATTGCCCAACTCAAGGATCTAGAAAATACAACCCATTCAAACAAATATTATTTTTATTCTCAGGGCCCGCCGATGCAAGGTGGCGGCGCCCCCCGCTTCCAGCCCCCACCTCAGCAGTGGGGAGGTCCGCCCCGCCCGGGCGGTCCCCCAGGGGGTCCCCCGCGCCCCCCAGTGCCACAGGGGCCCAACCAGCACCACCACCCGTCCATGCAGCGCCCACCTGACCAGCATCACCAGCAGGGGCCACCCTACGTAAGAATCACATTCATTATTATAGATAGTAGAAACACAGGAGATGGGCATAACTTTCATTGCACAGCCGCTTTAGATAGTCTGTGGAGTTTGGTCATAGCTCAGCCACTGCCAGCACTCTTCCATGTCTTATCTCCCGTTGTTTCTATTATCTATGGTTATCATCGTCTGCTTCCGCTTGTCCAATTCAAATCGGGGACCCATCGCTTCGACAAGGCGCTTCCAGATCCTATCAGTCCCTATCATTGGCTACTTTAGCGGCCTCCGTCCATTGCAGACCCAACCATTTATATGCAATTTATGAAAAAAAATCTTCGAGATGTTTTATGATATCCTCGTCATAATGCACAGCACCTTACAAGCTCATCTGGCGGCTTTGTTTTAGGTTTAGTCCACCTGTTTCATCCTTCTCTTCCTGATATTAATCTTTAAGATACTGATTATTCTTGATGTGTGTAAAATCACAACCTCCCAACTAAAGCAAAAATTCTGAGAAGTAGATAAACTCTGTCTTTTCTTTTGATCCCTCCCTCCCCCCAGGAAATCAACATGTATCAGATTTTAATTGCATCGATGCCTTTACTGGGTAATTTCTAACCTGTCCTGTTTACAAGCCAAAAATCTGTTCACGCTAGGCATAATTCCTAGGAGTTTGGGAAAATAGTATTTTCCTCATTTATTATGTATTTTATTAAAGCTTCCGCAAATTTTTTTTGCCACTCCATCCAAAGTCACAAAATTACAAACTTGACTAATAATATTCCTTTATTTGTTTCCAGTTCCCCGGTGGCCCGGGAGGCCGTGGGCCCGAAGTCCGGGGCAGCCCCCGCGGCGGACCCGAGTGGGTCGGTCCACGTCCCCCGCCTCAGCAACAACCCCCGCCCTCACACCACTTCGCCCCGCAGCAGCCGCCCCGCGGGCCACCGCCCCAGCATGTGCCCCCAGGTGAGTTACAGTGTAATTATATTGACTAATAATAGATGCCACAGTGAACATTTTATTAATAGAACTTTTCAGTGCTAATATTGTCAACGTGCGAAAAATTGTGGAAGCTGTAAAATGACATCATTCAATGAGTCGGGGACACAGTGCTTCCATAAGACACTTTAATTATGTCAATTGTAACTCTAAAGTAACTTCAATGTGCTATTTCCTTGCAAAGAAAATGAGTAGCTCGGTCATTGTTAACACCTTCATTTTTTTCATTTCATTGCTGGAAACCCGAGTGTTTATTGGCATATAATTTAAACAGTAATATGTACTTTACCCGTCTCTCTAGACGATGTCTGTTCTGAGAAGAGTTTACACATGTTATGATTATGAAATTTGTAATTTTTGTAAATCTCGTATCAAAATAATGTTTTGTAGGAAATTTGTCAGAAAAAGTTTTATCCAGTTAAAGTTGCGAAACTAGTTGTTAGGTGATAATTTCGTCACCAAATTCGTTTGTGAGTTTTAAAATGAGTTAAATTTTCGACATGTGCGTAAAATCTGATATTATTTCCACTATGGAAAATATTGGAGTGCAGGAATATTTATGGAGACATTTGTAGATTTTTCAGATCAAGATCAAAATAATGACAAAATATGAGGTTTCATGGTTTTTCAAAGTTTGAAAGTTCTACAGTTTATTCTTATTAAATGGCTCGAAAATTGAGTAGGTACTTACCAATTCAATTTTTTCATACATTTCCTCAGTTTTACACCTTTTTTATCGTTCCCTTGAAAAATGTAAAAATGAAGTTACTGTATCTATAAATAATTTCCATGCTTACTTCAACTGTATATTCCATTCCTGTCCACCGATTTCTTCTCTAATGTCTCCATATTACATAATCTGTTATTTTATGGAATGAAGCAAACACTTGGTGGTGTGACATTTGATATTAAATTAAACACTTTGTAATCACCACTTTATTGAATCAATACCCAACCTTTGGGGCTCAAGTATTAATTAATTTGTATAATTAAATACACTCATGTTATATGAATCTTAGCTGTAAGTCGTTAGTAATAAATCTTAGATGTAAGTTATTAGATGCAAGTCTAAGTGATAAGGTATACGTTAGATAAATTATGTTGTAAAGTGTCCTTGAAGTGATTTTCTCACGAAAACAGCGTTAGAAATAATCCAATTATTTTTATAGATATTTTTTTATTTTATTTATTTATTAAAATTGTACAAATATTTATAACACTACAGATTATTAATCTAATTAATTCTAATTGTACCGTTTATGCAGTGTGTATGCAATGCCAAATACCCTGTAAATACGTTATACAACGTAGAAAACAGATCGATTTCCTGATCCACCATATTTAGGAAGCGCGTGGCTCTGCCAACAGGTGAGTTCACAAGTAAGTTAGTACGGCTCGCTCGATTGTATAAGAGGCTGTGACGACTTCCTCGAGAGTGAAATTCTGGTACAAAAAATTCATTGAGCCAGAATCTCATTGTTAAATATTTTACCATTAAGCAAAAGAAAAAATATTTAAGTAGAAAAATACCTCTACGTGTCTCTAAGGAGTGGTAATTGGTCATGCCCAAAATATAAATAGATGGGTATATCCAAGGGTACTCCGTAGATATACAAAAATAAAAATCCTAAAAATTTCTAGTGCACTCTTTCAATGCGCAAAATGTAAGTTGGTTCGCGTGGGGCCCAAATGATCGAATTCGACTCCAATACACTTAACACTAGCGTGTTGTATAATAACTTTAGTGTTTGTGTATTATGAAATGAATAAGAATTTCGAACTACGAAGCCTAGAATCTTGTATGCTTTGCTTATTAAATCATTAATATGTCGGTGAAAAGTTAATTTACTGTCATAAATAACCCCTAGATCTTTGATTTGGTTAAGGCTTTGGAAAAAAATGCCATTAATTTTATATTTAAATACATATGGATTGTTCGATCTGGTAAACGAGACGAAGTTGCACTTAGGTGTACTAAAGCTCAAGCAGTTTATTTTGGCCCAGTTTGAGATGCAGTCGATATCATGTTGGAGAAGAACGCAGTCTAACAATATGTATAATTACCTAAAGAAAAAGTATTAGTAAAAAGGAAAACAACCTAAAACCTAGTAAGTAATATTTGTTCAGCACCATCCTTGAGGTAATTTTTCATAAAAAAGGAGCTATATTAGATGAGGGGGTAAATAAGCGAATGGGGCAAAGTTTTAGCCGGGGTTATCGAAACAAACCAGATTATGTTACAATTATTGTTGACAGCCTTCTTGATTTCGATAACTTTTAACTTGTTTAATCTAATTCATAATTCCATTTTGTATGTAACATGTTAGTCCCTGAGCTATTGAATGATTAATTATTTTTTATTAGACGGTTTGCAATTCTGAAAAGACTACTATTTAAACATCTCGTTGACATTCCGAGCTATTTTGCCGATATAGCTGAATGTAAATATAAATAGCTGAATGTAAATGCCCGAGTGCTATTATTTTGTATGTTGAATCTGTTATTATTTGTTATTACAGGTGTGGTAGGTGGACAACCCGCCCCCCACGTGAATCCCGCCTTCTTCGCTGGAGCGGCGGGAGTGGGCGGAGCAGTCTCGGTGGTGGGGGTGCCCCCCCAGCAAGCGCCCCCCGCGCCCCAGATAGCGCAGCAGCCTTACCACCGGCCGGCGCATGCGTACCAGCGTCCTCCCGTGAGTAACCCCAATGTTGAATTTAAAACAATAAGAATATCAGCATGTTTAAACTACTTTTGTATAACACTGTAAGAAGATATTTTGTGTTTATTTGCACAAAGCGCTTGGGTTCAAACTGATGCCGAGATTGGTTAAAAACTTTGCATTTTTATTCAACAAAGCAGATAACATTAAACCGTATACAAATCTCAAGTATGTCCAACAGTTGAATTCGGAAGCCACCTCTGTGGTGAAGTTCCCAAATACTTGATATTCCTGCTTGATTCTGTGCAAAGGAGGGCTGTTCGTCTGATTGACAATCTGTTGTTAACAGACCGATCGCCATCTCTAACTTACAGATGCAATGTAGGTATGCTGAGTCTGTCCTACAGATATTTTAATAGAGCCTACTCGAAAGAACTAGCAGCATTGATCCCCTCCGCGTCGGTGCATCCGCCTGAAGTGCACAGTCTCTGGTCCCAGTGACAGTTATCTTAGCTGCCAGCAGTGTTACCTACATCATCTCCAAATTCAAACTATTTATGAATTTTAGATTTATGATTTTTTAAATCAATAATAATGAAAAAAAAATCTAGACATTTAACATTTTTTAGTGTGATGTCTAGAATCGGAAAAATAAATATGCAGTACATTTTAAACAGTTTGTTAAAATACTCCATTGGTAGTCAATCGATTGATTCTACGTCGACTTAAATTAATTCTGTTATGATTTCCAGGGGGGTTATGAAGGTCGAGTGGAAGCCCCTCCGCTTATGTCGGAGCAAGAGTTTGAAGAAGTGATGGGCAGGAACCGCACTGTGTCAAGCAGCGCCATCGCTCGTGCTGTGTCAGACGCTGCCGCAGGAGAGTATGCCAGCGCCATTGAAACGCTTGTCACTGCCATCTCACTCATCAAGCAGAGCAAGGTAATGATGATGCTAATATTTTTAAAGCATAGCAAGCAATCCATGATGATGTTAATTATTTAAACAATATTAATAATCATCCAATCATAATAATATGTAAAAACGCGCACAAAAGAAAGGACCTTCCAATTTCAAGATGTTGGCTCTAACCACGGAGCTATCTCGCCAGCCTGCAGACCTGCCATTCTCATGTGTTTTTGATATTACATATTGTTTCTGCAAGGAACATCCACCTTTGCTTTGTTAATATAATAAACCAGATCCCATTATTTCTTCAAGTTTGCATAATATCTATTTCTATAAGACTCTCGACTACGAATCCGAATGTCACGGGTTCAAATCCCGGCATGCGCAAGTAAATTTTATTTAATTAATTTGTGCTGTTTCACAATTAATTAATTTTAAAATAATATATAGTATATTTGCGCACGTTCCAGAGTGGAAGATACTCTCAGTATCGCCCTGGTGAAAGACCACCATTCAGAATTGAAACGTTGCTTGAAATGGCTTTTAGCCGTGTTTGGTGACCAGATCTGATTAGCCAGGTATTTCCCCACCTTCCTCTTCCCCGTCTCCTTCACCTCCCCAATACCTTCAGCCTCACAACATTTCCCAATTGGGAATGCCATAGTCTCACTAGCTCCAGACGGTTGGCAGCAGTTGGGACTCTTGTGGGGTATTCATATAAAAAAAATATATGTACTGAAATTTCTAGATGGTTACGTTTTAACTATTATTAACCGAATCTCCATCATTCCAGGTTGCCAACGACGACCGCTGCAAAATTCTGATCTCATCGCTGCAAGACACCCTACACGGGGTGGAGACCAAGAGCTACGGATCCGCGTCTCGCCGAGAGCGCTCGAGGTCCCGGGACCGCGTGCACCGCCGTGCGGCACGCAGGGAACGCTCTGCATCCCGCTACAGGGACAGGAGCCGAGAACGCGAAGAGCGCGAAAGGTTAGTAAATCTCAAATTGATTATAACGAATGATTTTTTGTTAAAATTTGAAGACTTCTAAACTTTGGTAAATTTATGATTATTCACTAAAAGTGTATTAAAATAATCTCATTTTGTTTTGATGTGTTTTATATACTCCAGTATGGCATTTATTACTTTCCAGTGGGAATTGTTGATAAGTGAAAAATCATATATTTTTTAAATAACGATGCCACAAAGTTACCAATCGTTTGAACAAATTATCATATATTTTTGTTTGTATGTACAATGAAATGTTTTCTGGTCTCAACAAAATGCCATTCTCCGTGTATTTATTTCCTTTTAACTGCTGAATATGCAGGAAGCACCTTTATTACCTGCGCAGAGTTTGTTTAATCTTCAATTGTTGTAATATCCCATGCAAAACGATTGTTATCAAAATTTGGAATTGGTCTTGCACCTGAGATATATCTACTACCAATTGAGTCATGGAGTTGCAAAACCCGTTCTGGAAATTTTGGAAATTTAGAGATAGTCGAGAGAAATTCCTAGGAACACGTAATATCCCATGCAAAACGATTGTTATCAAAATTTGGAATTGGTCTTGCACCTGAGATATATCTACTACTAATTGAGTCATGGAGTTGCAAAACCCGTTCTGGAAATTTTGGAAATTTAGAGATAGTCGAGAGAAATTCTTAGGAACACCTTAAAAGTAAAAGGAATTTACGTATTATCCCAAATATCTAATTGATAATACACTATTCTTTTGATATTTAGTGAAAAAAAATTATACAGTATCCCCTTTAATTCGAGAAAATGATTGAATGAAAATTTTTGCCAAAATAAAGTCCCCTGAAGAAAAAAACTCATCCGAAATTTATTTATTTTCGTTTTCGAAATTTATTTCATAATATATCATATAATTTCGTAAATCTGAATCTGACAGACGGATTTGTTTTTACGTTTTTTTATTATTTTTAATGTGAATACTGCACTGGAATCCCAACTGCTCCCAACCATGTGGAGCCAGTGAGACTATGGCATCCCCAATTGGGGCATGTAGTGGGGAGGGGACATAGATGGGTTAGAAGAAAGTACATATTGCAAACACTTTCTGAATGTATCAAAACCAACAAAAGTTTTCAGTGTGGGTTTTGCATCTCCACTACTCGATTATGTCGTATTATTAATTAATTTGATGTATTCATTATGCCGTCATTTTTACTTTCTTGTATGCTTCTCGTCCGCTATTTGTGCCGTCTGTAATAATTTCAATTGTTTCTTGACATGAAGAATGGGAGCAAATTACATGTAAAATTTGTCAATGATTGTTTGAATCCTTGTTTTACAAATTGCATATAAAAATGGTATGATTTGAGTAGGAATGTAAACAGTTTGATGATTTGAAACTCTCAAAATAGTTCTGATATTGTTGACGCCCTAAGATCAATACATCTCAAATACGAAACATTTGCAGCTCTCTGCTTCTAAAATGGTTTTTCCACACTCTATCTAAACTTCTCACAATATAATAATTTAATTGGTACATAGCTCTATGATGGTAATTGCTGATGGGAGCTAAAGGTATATTGAAACTACTTTTTTTTTCACAAATTGGGCTCCATTTCTGAAGTGAAGAACAGCAAAACTGCATGTAAAAAATTCTAAAACCTTTATTAACCTTGCATTCCATTCCCTGTTTAATCATCTTCATCATGGTGCTGCATCTCAGATTGAAATTTGGCCCCCTCCACGAATGTTCTCCACCAGTCCTGCCCATTATTTGTCCTCGGGTTTTCGATCTGCTTCCGCAGTCAGTCACCTCTCCTCAGTCTGCCGCTGGGGCACCCACTTACTTATTCCTTTCGTAATAATTTTGTCATCTTGCTAATAGTGTAGCTTTGTTTTTTTTTAATTGTTCGGAATCAAAGTTTAATCCATTGTAATAAACCCATTTCCCGTAGCTTCTGATTACAGTTTAGCATTTTAGGGTTAAGCTAACGAGATGCTCCGATAGATTCCATTTCCTATGCTTTTCCCCCATTTCATCCGTTTTGCAACCTTACTAACCCACCTTATCCATTCCTTTTTTGTTCAAAACTGAATTTCCAAACTTTAATTTCAGAGAAACTATTATTTAGGTTATGTAGTGTGGTTGGTAACATGGTAATTTCGACTCGCGTCCAAACTGACGTTTGATATTGCCCTTTCAGATTCAGTGAACGTTCGAGAGAACGCGACAGGGAGCGTGAGAGGGATCCGTGAGTATTCCACATTTGCCAACGTGATTCCACCCTCGGTGTTTTCATTAATTGATAAATAAGATGCCTGTCATGTCGAGAGTTGCAATACAATACACCGATACTATGTAAAAATACCCCGTTGAAGCACATCTTAAAAACTCATCCATTGCAAATGGCAGTAAATTTTCAACATATGATTTATACTTCATATTGTGCTTTCGTATTTATGAATCATAGATTGAAAAATAAAGAGACATCCAACTTCTACTCTGTATATTTAAGGCCGCTCCCTCACAGGTCGGTATGAAATCAACATTGCCCGCGTACAGGAAAAATGCAGACAATGTTTCATGATGTTGCGCTGCGTGGACTTGCACACCGGCCTGCAGATGTAGCCAATAAATATTTAATTTTTTACTGTCTCGCATTTACCACTCAATGTCGTCTTTGAAACATGTCATCGAGTGAGTCAAGTGGCTACGGGGCTGTGGAATTTTACATTTATTTATTATCCTTTTTGTAAAATTATTAATCCGCCTAATTAACTAATTCGTACGAATATTTTAAAATCGTTTTTTAAAGAAATGTTGTTAATTAAAAAGTTACTTAAAAGTTCCATGGTGACCTCAGTGGTGACCCGATAATATCGAGAAGCTTGCCTGTATACTGGAAGTATGTAGCACTTTTCCCGCCCTGCACTGCACCTTTTACGAGCGCCAATAGAATGTTACGAAACACATTTACACATTCTTACTGCACCCGATTTATGTTGATTCCTTACCAATCTGTGAGGGAGTGGCATAAGTGAGAGATAATCAAAGACATATTTTTTTTTACTTTCAGGCATGTGGTTGAATGATGCTGATTACCTCTTCAAATTAGACTTATACATGCATATATCCAAAGAAAATTCTCTGTGGCCTGATAATTTACGCTTTAGGCCACTCTCTGACGGTCCGGTGAGGAATGAACTTTTCACTCGCTACTGGAGACACTGCGCAGAAAAGTCCCACAATGGACTGTGTTGCAAACCGTTACCTTACTTTAGCAAACATGACTTTTCTGTGCAGTGTCTGCAGTAACGAGTGAAATGTTCGTTCCTCACCGGACCGTCAGAGAGCAGCCTTAGACTTTGAATCGGAAGGTTGCGGGTTAAAATCCCATGCAGCACAAAAGGTCGGCCAATGTTTTGTATTGTAACTCAAACACGTGTTCTAGTATGTCACGTATTATATTGTTTTTGTTAAACATATGTGAGATGGTATTAGTTTGTGATATTTGCTGATGTATGTGTTATTATTTATGTTGAATAGTAGTTTAACCCTTGTGCCAAAACACTCAACTTTCATCCAAAAACTTTTAAAAAAATTTCAAGACTTGTTTGAGCTCTTTTGTCACTGTCAATTTGTTAGCTGAGCGTAAAAATGATAATTTTTTAATTGTATACTGACAAAGCGTATTTGTACTAAAAGTGAGCCTTATTGCAAGTAATCAGTAAAAGTAAGCAAGTTATCAAAGACCTCTATATCTTTCTCTCTTTAACCCCCATTACTGTGGTCATTTACCGCATATTTTAATGGTTGTCGCATTAGAACGGTCAAAATATGCCGTTAGTGATCATGCTGTGTAATGTGCATTATGAGAACTTTTGCAATGTTCAAATAATATTTACGCTCTCAAATATTTTGGCATTCAAGACACTACAGTTCGGCATTCCCTAAGAAAAGAAGAAAAGAAATTTTACTATGTTAAATTTTCTTTTTTTTGAGTCAGTACAATTTTTCAGCCCTATATGAGCTGCACACTACATTTTGAAAAATATTGTTAGTGATAAAATGAATTTTGGTAATGTCATGTTACCTTTTTTTAAGATAACCCATGGTACCTGTTTGCGATTTTACCATTTCCGGTATCAATATTGTTGAATAATTATTCACAAACACTTCTCATCTCTTTCAGGTATTACCGGGATAATTACCGTGAAAGGGAGAGGGAACGGTCTCGCTCCAGGGGAGACCGAACGGACCATTACAGAGGCCATAGCCGGGAAGAAAGGTACTAATATATTTTTAATGTTTTACAGGACATGATGAGAGGGAAAACAGACTGATTATTAAGGTACACTACTTCTTTCCCGTCTTCCAATGATGAACTATGATGTCTAGAACTTTATTCTTAGCAATTTAATTGTAGCACGAGGAATGTTATTCATGTGCTCTGAATTATGGAACTGCCTATAGTATATAATTACTTCTGGCAGGGTAAGGCCAAGCTACCTTGCCGGTTGAGAGAGCTTCACACGTCTGATTTTTACTTTTTAAGTTTGACTGCTAATCAAACACTGAAACGGCCGTCAACGGGGCTCATCATTTGAAGTGATAATAATGGTCAACTTGTTACAATATCACATGTGCCGGGGATTTGAGCCCTAAAAAGCCTCTAATTTTATAACCGTAAAAGTATTATATTTTTTCCTTGTAGACCCCGCAAGTCTCCAGTGGAGCCCAGTGCGGGCGAGGCCCCCGTGATCTCAGAGTCTGTCTCCAAGTCCCGCTCTGGAGTCTCCTCCAGCGGGGGCCTAGGCGGCTACTACGAGGACCGCTACAGAGATCGCGGCGGAGGGGCCCGTGAGAGGGAGAGAGAGCCCCCGGCTGAGAGAGAACGAGATAGGGGAGAACACCGATCCCGTCACTAAACAGTGTGACACATCTATCCATTTTCAAATCATTTCTATGGTTTTTAAGGATTGTCATCTATGGCTTTGAAAAAATAGTGATGCATCTATTGCGCCACTTCTATGGATTTGACAAATGAAAAATATGGTTAAATTCTTAGATTTTCAGTTTTGTTTGCTAATTTCTACTACAGTTCTTGGTACATACTACTAGATATTTTCAATGCACCTTAAGATCACACCGGGAGTCGGAAATTTAAGTGAAATTGTTAGATCCAAGCTTTAAATTGTATAGAACCACCATCTTGGATAATATTTGAAAAGAATTAAGAGTATATTGTGTTGCACACCTATCAATATTCGCTTTCACAGTCTGAAGTGTTTTGTAATAAATGTTGTTACTACGCATAAATGTTGTTACTACGCATCGCGAAATGTGTTAGTATTATTTTCACAGTGTTGCAAGTTATTCAAGGATCGACAGAAGGCAGATCAGTGAACATTCAAGTGAAATCCACCAGTGTTTGTGTGATTGGATATTATTGACTTTATAAATTCAGTGCTTTTCTGATGATTCTCACTAATCGCTTATCATTCTGAACCCACTTTGTGTGCCAATTTCTGACTTGTGACTTACATACTGCAACTTGCGCGTCTCTTTTTTTTGTTTATCTTTTTCGTTAAAGAAATTATGTGAATATTTCTAAAACCTTTGATCTTTTTGACCTTTAAAAAAATATTCTACTTTTTGACAAAGGAGGATTTTTTATTTATTTTTCAAAAACCTTACTCTTTCAGTAAGTTTTTTTTGTGCACTCACGCACGCATATTATTCCATTTGATTTAATATCATTTTTTGACTACCGTTATATTTAAGCTGAGAAATATCTTCACTTTAAAAAAAATGCAATGTTTTTATCTCACTGATTCATAACTCTTTTCGGAGTCCCTTGGGACAACATAAAATTTTTTTTAATGTTTTATTATTATTTAACGCTCTCCAAAGTAGTGTCCTTATTTGGACCTTATAAAACTTAAGTAAACACGGATTAAAAGAAACACTGTTTTAGATCAGCGTTTTCTCGTTTTACGGGAAATGAAGATTTTTTTAATAGTTTTTATTCCACGTAATATTCATTAGTTTCGTTACTTGCGTAACTATTAATGTTTACTAGAAGTTACGAATGTAACCCATAGATTTAGTCAGTGTACGTATGAAACGGGCTCGAAGAAAGATTCTTTCTCATGGAAGATGTTGTATACGGAAGCGGCAACTCCAAAAAGAAGAAAGAAGAAAATAAAAGATTTCATTTTACTTATTGTATTAATTTTCTTTGATGTATTTTAGTGAGTAAAGTTATAAAAATTATAAAACCAATCTCATTGTATTTTACTATTGTATTTTTTAGATTTTGGTGTTTTCACCTCATTTACTTTGTATACATAATAATATGTTCCTTCTCTGTAAATTATTCTGGCTGTGTGACTGACGTGAGACTTACTTAAAAAATTTATTCAATTACATTTTTAAAAAAATTATTATCTCAGTTTTGCTCGATGTATTTTATTATTACACGTGATAGCTGATTTGCTTTTCGAAGGTATCGTCAAAATTTGGCAATGCTTTCTGAATTTAATTCTATACCGAGCAAAACTGAATGCATTGTATTTAAAAATTGTCAAGTTTTGTATACTAAACAAACAAACAAAATGTGATAAAAATTTATAAAAGATTTTCGTATTGTATGAAGTGTTACATTTACACTGTGATTACTTCTTTGACTATTTTGGAAGAAGAATCCAATGTCTTTTGTAAAATCAAACCGAATCTGTGATTTTTTTTTAATTGTTTCTATTACATAGCTAATCATGTATAAGATTAGTCTCATGCATACTGCTATGTGTACATTTTATATAGCTAGGTTCACTGGCTCTAGATGTTTACAACCTCCTAAAGATAATTCTTTGTGCAAAGGGTAAAGGGGGATGATTTTGGATTTAACCCTTAAGGTGCGGTACGCCGATGTCCCGGCATTTCACGTTATGCACCTTGAGTGCGGCATGTCGATGATTAGGCCGGGCCATAGAAAATGTCTCGTATTATCTACTGGTACGAAACTCAGTTAGCGTACGGGGAACACGTATCCCCGTCACCCGCTCATTGGACATTGGAAATATTGACAATACCTTTTTATATTTTTCATGTTTTTGTTCAAATATAATGGGAACAATTGTCATAAATATCATTGCTTATTTTTTTTATGGCTTATTAACCCCTTGAAGCATAGTGGTATCAAAAATAATCCACCTTTTTTATCTATTGCTGCATGGTGGGATCTACTTTATAACACTTCGAAAAATTTACTTGAAACACAGCGGTTTAAATTATGTCCCGCCCACTCCAACGGCTTACTATATCGGCCAATAGATGGTATATACGTACTTTTCGAAATTGTGTGCAACATGAGCATTTTCTTGTTTCAAATCTTGTGCCTCAAAGGGTTAACACATGTCGTGAGAAGTGTTAATAAGCCATGGAAAAAGACAAGTTTAAATATACATTGTAAAATTATGTATATATGTACATATTTTGATTGAGGCAACAGGTCATTGACGCGAGTCAGTATTTGAATACTGGCAATGAGAAACAGTTGAGTGCACTCATTTCTTTAGAGCTAATTTTGACTTCTCCTTACTTTTGCACACAGAATTAATTATGACATTTTGCTCAACTCAGGTATATTTGTATGACTGCCGACCCTTTGTGGGTCATTTTTACTTATGAAATATACTGATTATTTTGAGTCTGCGTAAGAGTGTGTGTGTGCTGAACTAAAAAATATTTTTATGTCGACTCTTGAAAGAAGTTTTCCTCCAATATGATAAAAGGAACTTTAGGGTTGCATTTAATTGAATGTAGATAGAATGATGGTATTTCAACATAAAACTGTAGCCCTGCAAGTTACAGTCACCTTATAATATTGTCACTATTCTTGCGGAAAATATTCCCTGAACAAAAAATGTTTGCTGCAAAAAAGTGACAATTTGTTCAAAATGGGTAGTTACACCACACCGACTGACCTATAATTTTGATTTTTTCTGTTCACTGAGAGTGAATCATTTTCAAAAACAAACTATGTATTCAATTTTTTGTAAGAGCCAATATTCTTTCATAATATATTCCCTTTGCATTGCATGTCATGTAATTAATTACATATTTTGTTTTGGGAAAATGAAACCGGGTTTTAATAAAGTTTCTCTCTTCCTCTTACAAATTTTGATGGTAAATATAATACTGAAATTTTGGGTGAGTCAGTGTTTTCAACGTAGGTGTCTTTTGTATGACCACAATATTTAATATTAAACTAAGTTTTCTGTGTCGTTTACGTTATAAGCATCTTTTTTTTATAGGTCCTGAATATTAATGAGTAGTTATTTAAGGGCGAGAGGGACGTCGGAGAGTTATTATTTATTAATTGATAAACTAAAGTTTTTTTTAAGACAAGATTTTTGTGCATAGCGCAAAGGGTAACAATTATTTTTATAAACAATAATTATTAAACTGAAACACTCATCCAAATTGAAAAAACCTTCCGAGAAAAGATAAAATGTCGCCGACAGGACTCGAACCTGCACCCTTCTGATTGCCGGTCAGATGCTCTACCGTTGAGCTACGTCGGCTTATCGTAAACCCGCCAAGTTAATCAATATATACTAGTGTTTCATTCAATAATTACTGTTTTTTTATTATATTTCACCTGTAAACAACCAACTTTATTAGCATGAGGAAGGCTTGTAACGGCTAAATCCCTCAATAGATGGCGTCGAGACAAATTATGTCTACATTTTATTGGTGAAAAATGTTTTGAAATATTTCTAAATAATGATAGTATTATTACGCCATACGATAAACATAATGTTTTTAAATAGAAAAATATTTTATAAATTTACATAGGCTTAGTATTTATCAAAATCTAATCAGAAATATTACTTTTTCTGAGCGTCTCATTGTAAGTTTTACAAAATATTTAAAATACGAATATGATTTTTAAAGCGGAGAAAAGTATTTTTAATCCGTTGCGTTTTTGTAAATAAACATAACCTAAGATTTGTAATCCGCATTACAAAAAAAAAACATTATAGTTACGTAATGTTCACGCTGTTCCTTTTTTTTAATTTATCAAATCGACAAGTTCCAGAAAAAACCTTCACAGCATTTTTTAAGGATATTCAACTTTTTAAATGTTTTTGTAAAACATGCGTAGAACGGTCAGAAATGTGTAATATTTCTGATTATATTTTGATAAATGCCAAGCCCATGCAAATTTAAAAAAAAATGTAATAAATATTTTTCTCTTTAAAAACGCCATGTTTATTGTATTGCACAATAATATTATCATTATTTTGAATTAATAAATAATAACTCTCTGACATCCCTCTCCCCGTTAACACATCTTTATATGCATAATATGACTGAGGTGAAATTTCTATTTTGTTTTTGGAAATTTAGAAATTTCAATAATCGATTTCGGTTGTTTCTACAAACAATTTATGTTTTTTTCATCTCAGTTACTTAGTTTTACTTATTACGAAAGTTACTTATTACGAAAAACAGTATTATAGTAATATTTGCGCCAACGGTTTACTCTTCGTGAATTATCTTTGTTTCCTATGTCACTGTATATTTATAAAACGTGGTTTCGTCGACAGATCGATGCTGTCGGTCTTTTACCACAATAGATTGGCGCGCTAGGGTTGAAAGGCATTGTTAGCTTTTAAACAATGCACGCCCAGTTTAAAGAATGTCCATGGTACAACATTGTGGCTTCATTTTCAAATTTGACTAAATACGACCCCCTGAAAAATCTAAATAATTTGAGGCAATTAATAAAAAACACTACCTTACGGCGATATCTGTTACGTGATATATTCTTCTCACATATCACTTGCGTCAATTAATTGTAAGAATAAGAGTATCGTGTAAGGGAAATTGCCAAGCGAATTTATCAACACTTTACTTCTGCAAGAAAGGATGTTTTATAAATCGTGTATGTTTATCTACTGATTCATAGAATCTTTTATTTTATTCTTCCAAATAATAACAGCAATCGTTATTAACATTTAAAATATTGTTATTTATGATACATATATGAATTATTATTATAATTTATAAACTTTGTTTTATTCGCCTTTTTTCATTAAAAAATGCTAAAATTGACAGAATTCAAATTTCATATACATTTTACTAAAACATCCTTCTCTCTCCACACTGATAAAGTTTTTAAAATATTGTGGTATATTGTGTGCATTTTTTGTTTTGTTTGAGGTGTAGTTTTTATGGATTGTGAACCATTTGACATGTTGCAAGGTGAGATCACCAGCTAAGGGTTTTATTTGCTCACGTATATGTGTAAATAGTGTGTTTAAACTTTACACTAAACAATGGCCCTAATTCTAACAAAAAAAAGTATTTATAGAAAATCCTTGATTTATAATTTCTTCAAATGATGGCATTCACTTTGTGGTGTCATTATTAATAAATTAATTAAAATTTACTTTGTATTCACCACTTTATTAATATACACAGATATCAACATGTTTCGATAGCGATGCTTTCTTCATCAGGAATATATATAATACTAATAATAATGTCAAGTATAAACATAGAACACAATAATGTAATAGACAAATTATAAGCATAAACAAAAATTTCTATGTTTGTCATTTGTCTATACTTGACATTATTATTTTTTAGTGTCCTATATATTCCTGATGAAGAAACCATCACTTTCGAAACATGTTAATATCTGTGTATATTAATAAAGTGGTGAATACAAAGTAATTTTTTTATTAATTTAATCCTTGATTTGTTAACAACAAATATGTGTGAAATTTATTTTTGATGAATTTTTTTATTACTAGAGCATAATACATTAACTAAACATTACATTTGCAATTTGTGTAGTATTTTAATGATGGATTCTTCCTTTAACCGAAGGTTTGCGCGACTAGCCGTCCCATAAAAACATCCGTTGTTTGCGCAAGCTAATCGCGGCACCCGTCGCTAGCCTTATCGCCTGATTAAAAAAAGGTTTTGTAAATTGTATTTTTATATCAACTGTCTTTCTTATTAAAATTCTAACGTTCTGGTTCAGTTTTGGTAAATTTGAGGTGGCCTTAAGACTGTTTTTACCATACCCACGCTTTGGTAATAAGTCTAGTTTTTTTTTACCATACCTACGCTTTGGTAATAAGTCTAGTTTTTTTACCATACCTACGCTTTGGTAATAAGTCTAGTTTTTTTTTGCCATACCTACGCTTTAGTTATAAGTCGAGTTTTTTTTACCATACCTACTCTTTGGTAATAAGTCTAGTTTTTTTTTACCATACCTACGCTTTGGTAATAAGTTTAGTTTTTTTACCATACCTAGTCCACAATGTGGATTAACCGCAGTTATGGCATTGAAAGCCGAAACAGCTGTTGAAATAATAAAAACTAAAAATACTTGCAGAACTTAATAATAAATAACATTATTAAATTTGATTTACATAAATTTTTTTTTAATAATAATAATAGTTGGATGATTTGTATAGTGCCGTTTTTGTGAAAAATCACCTCCAAGTTGCATGGATACCAAAAATGTACTATTTTTTTTACTTACTTTTTATTCTTCCTCTGCGGCGAAATGTCGTGAAGGTTAGTTTGTTATTTACCTACATTACTTTTTATTAATTTTCGGCATCTTCATAAACACACTCACAACGTGTTGAATTTAATAATCACACAGGATGAATATTTTTTTCTAAATCCCTGGTGGCATGAATTTGAACTTCATTGACCAGGCCACATATCTCTGAACCAATCATAATTTAGAATGAAAGTCGTGTTTTAACAAATTTGTGAAATCCGTCAGTACTTTTATATAGGACTCGAATTCGATGGGCGCGCAAACCACAGGTTAAAGTGAAAGAAACAGTTTTGTCACCTTGCAACTTGTACAAAATATGTCTGTATTATATAAGTGCGCCTTCTTTATTTTTTTAGTATTCAACCACAATACTTACCCAACCTTCATCCCATCCCCAATTACCTCAGAAACAACTGTATGCAATTACATATCTCAAAAGACTGGAATAGCCATAGTTCTGTTCAATCGTATCTCTAGTTATCTGTTCAATCATATCCTATTCGATAAGCATTCTAATATATGATCTTCGTCTCACAGAATATGTCATTTTATCAATAATTTGAATTGCTTAATGTTGTATTATTTATATCATTTCTTATTTGTAAACCATGTTCATAAACGCTGTAAAAATAAGAAAAAAAAACTTCTTATAATTTTTATTCAATAAGAAGGAACCAATAAGGCTTTGAATATTCGCGGTTAATTGATAATTAAGTGAATAGTACAGAATTTCTTTTTTTTTAAATGTAATTTTTTTGTATGCGGGTAGGAATAATTTTCTAAATACTATTTCAAGTGTTGATTTACTTTGTTTCTCGGCTTATTGCTCTGTCAATGGTATTTCACGTTAAAAACTTTTATTGCAGTGCCAATTTTTTGTTTTAAAGGATTTGAATACATATTTGGTAATCAATCACTTTAGTTTTGAAAAACAATAACTTTTCCTTAAATTACAAGTTCTTGGGATACCGTACCAATTATTCATATTTTTTTCAATATTGTAAAATGATGGCTTTCCCTCGACATTCCCCTTCAATCCATGTTCCTTTTTACGTAATATTATTATGTAAATACTATTTGTTTTAGATCCTTCTTTTATTATCTTTCTAATTCCTATACATATATTACTTTCGATGTTATTGATTTACTGTCAGATTTTTCCAAACTTATAACTGATAAAGTATTAAACAACTCATTATCAAAATTTTAAATTAACCCTTTGGCCAATTCAGGGACCTCACAGGAAAAACAACGTATTTAATTACATATTTTTTCAAAATTTTGATATCTATGCATTATTGAAATGTAGAAATTCTATTTTTTTTTTATATAATAATGTTATTAAGTTCTGCAAGTATTTTTAGTTTTTATTATTGTGTCAGTTGTTTCGGCGTTCAAGGCCATTTTCAATTTAAATTAAATGGAGTTCTACAAATTAAACACAAAAACAATAAGTAGAAATTCTATGCTCGCGGAGGTTAAAAAATAATAGGATTTTGCCCATTTTTTTAACACTTCTTTTTACCTTTTTTTTATTTTCTGCTTGTCATTAATGCATTGACCTCAAAACCCCAAAAAATCTGTAACACGCTTTGCCTCCGAGGTCTTCAATTGTCGTGTAAATTTGGAAAAATCTGTACAAATGTGTAATGTAGATTTGGTACCATGCATACCTTTACAAGTGTAAAATTTATTTTTGTTGTTTTCATTGAGATCAATTGTATTATTATAGTTTTATAAATTTTACACTCAAAAATGGCTCTGTGTATTTTAGGTCATCGTCAAAAAGCCCTCGAGTTTGAAATGCATTTTTCATTTTTTAAGTTGATTTCACTAAGGTATGATACATCGTTTTGCAAACTTATGTTCTTAAAACAGTGCATAAATTAATGTCTCTCGGAATAACTAAGTACTCGACCGGTGACTGTTTCTTGTCCAGAAATATTCCAATTACAGTGAAACTCTCTTAAAAGATTTTCCAAGCAACGGAGAAAATACATATCCGGGAAAGCCTTATGCAGATAAATATGGACATTTTTTAAATTTCAGTCTCAAGGGACCATAAAGGCATATCTTATACGAATGGAATTATCAAATGAGAGTATTTCAAACAAAGACATCTTTTTGTGTTGACCTTGTTAAATAATATTAATCAGTCTTATTTAAATATTCTACTATACTGATTAGTTTTAGACGTGACAGGAGTGAAAATATCGTACCGGGAAAATGTGTCAAAAATGTTAATTGTTCAGTAGGAAGTAAGAACTGAGTTTTGAGGGTTAGGGTTTGTTTTTTAAAAAATAAAATAAAACTTTGTAGTCTTAGATGAAACAATATATGTTCGCAAATAAATCCCTAAAACTTGAAGTACAAATAACATTTTTTTTGTGATAGTGGTGTTAAGAATAACGTGATAAGTGCATTTTTGTTTATTTTCTTTCAAGTGTTAAAATACGGTTTCCGATCCATTAATTTTCGATTGGTGAAATCCTGATATCGGTATTTAATTTGAAAACACAATGATCACGTGATGATGTGTGCAACAATCATGACAGTTAGTTTGGTCAAAAAACACCGAAAGATCTTGACATATTACCATACCATTATTACACTTATTCGCAAACACCACTGAAAACATATTTAACTAATTTTCGTAAAGTCAACCACAAGTGAAGTATTTTCCCGTTGATGATATTTTCATTCCTGTTCTGATAGAAAAAATTAACTATCACAAAGGTTTTCTGCCAAAATAGGGGTCGTATCATAATGTATTTAGTTTTTTTGTTTTTTTTTTAAATATTTATTCAGTGGTGTAATATGTATTTTTTTCATTTCCACGTTATTCATATTTTCAATCGATTAACAGTTGTAAAACTGTTCCTGTTTTACTTTGTTAAAGTGTTTAATGTCGTCAAATTACCACTTAGTCACATGCATTGAGGTATATAAATGGAGTAAACATCTATGTTCGATATATGAACAACATAAATGATGCCAATTGGCTGCAATGAGATAACACTAGCTTCATTCGATTACAAGTGCTCTCCGGGTTATGTATCTCCGAAGATTACTGCAATATGCCTCCATGACTGCACAGGTCGTTCTGGAAAAAATAGAAAAGCAACAGGAATCAGTATACTGTAAATTGGCCTTTTTATTAAAAAAACTAAAAGAGCATTGGAAATCAGCACGCACCGCCGGCGGTGCGTTATGTTTGTTCACGGTCGGAAGGATTCGGTCGACATAGACAACCGCTTCACCCCCCTTCGTACTTCACGCGCGAGAAATACTTTTAAGACTGATTTTGCAAGGAACATTGACTATATTTATATACCTCTATGCTATGGTCACATGCTTTAAGTTTATTATTTTTTAACAATTTACAAAATTTGTGAAAGTTTAAATTGCCCAGTTATGCTGTTTTCGTTTCTGATAAATTTAAATACCCAAAGTGAAAATTTCATCTACCGAACCAAGTATCACAATTTTATTTTTAAATAATGTTCGTGGGAAATTTTAAAGAAAGATTCAGTTTTCACTGTGGGTATTCTTTCACTAGATAATTCCCTGTTATAACATACACATCTACATATTCTTTACCATTAATTCTGCCTCTTCACCTCTCAAACTCATGCAAAAGTATAATGCTCATTTTATCACTATGATAACAAAAATATTTTCTAGTCAACTGAGATTCCCTGTAGGTTAAGTTACAAGTCATTTTCGCAGAAAAACATTTTGTAATTCATCAAAATAAATTATCAATCGCAACGCCTTACAACCAGGTGTGTAAAGTCCCTAGAGGCTCTAAAACTCCAAGAAAGGAATAAAAAAAACTAGTCACTTCATGAAAAAAGTTTCCATAAATAAACCTACATTTTTCTCAGATATTTATTTTCCTTTTTTTCCCGAGGCACAGCTTTACAGCCTCTATGGACTGCATGCCTCCTGCTAACAAAAATATTCACTGTGAAAAATACCTTGTAAATATGACTTGACTTACTGGCATGGCGAGATCTTAGAGAGTGTTACTGTGATAGTATATAAGTCCCAAAACAAATGTATTCGGTTTTGGTAAAAGAATATTTACGTTAATATAATATAAGTAATATTAACAAAGAGTATGCAGCTTCAAAGTCCACAGAACGAGACAACGAGCAGTTGCAGGCAGCAGACTTCCTTAGATATAAGCAACTTTAGCATTAGGTTATGTTCTTTGGATTAAAAGAACTAACAATTCTAAGATTATGGTAAGATTTGTTCTAATTCTGTATCATACATACTTTCGTATAATAAAAAACCTGTTCATACCTGTTGACCGACTACAGAAAGTACTCTCTCTCTGCAATAACCTTATGGAAATCATCTTTCAAGTTCATTATTTCACATCTTTGTCATAAATTTTACTAAAAATTGATATATATATCATCTTTTCTGTAAAATTTACGATGAACTTGCAATAAAAGATACTTCAAACTTGGCTTTTGTAAAGTAACAAATTCGCCGATAAGAGTAACTTACGTAGTATCTCATTCACTTGAGTTTTAATTATAGGCAAAATAATAAGAAACCTCTTTTTTTAATTGTATCTTGTGTAAAAATATATTTATTCTTTTAACTACTTTGTCTATCTCTTCTAATATTGATGTGCGTTTTGAATTTCTATAATATTATACAAAAATGATCATTGTGTTGTGAAATAGCAGAATAGGCGATGTTCGTAGACATGTTCTTCTGCAAATCGCTTCCTAACCAAATCTATACAAAATTCGCCTTGAAAGTGCTTTATCCATGAATTTGTGATTGAATTGGATGTCTGCAAACATTGTCCAATCTTCAGTTTCTCAAAACAAGCTTCATATTAGAAGACTAGTAATTTATTGGTTTGTAGGATAATATCTATTACCTCGTTATCCAATGAAATTATAAAAATATTAATTATATTAATACTAATCGAACAAAAAATGTGGCACGTCCTTGTTTGCACTTTTAAAGCTAACAACGCTTTTGAAAGGAATAATATATGTTTGAGAGTAATATTTTTTTATTACATACATATGTATGTTTGTAGCAGCTGGTGACAGCTTGTTTGATGAACAAATGTGTGTGCGATACTAAACACAGTACGTCTCAATAGTGTCGACTGGACTTGTTCAGTGAAGCGCGTACGCTGTCTCAATAACATATCTTCGCTTTTTAATTCATCGAAGTTATCTGATATTATTTCTTACACATAGCATTTGGCTTTATTAATATTTGCATACCCGCATTCCGTCTTGTCAATTTTATTTTTACCGAATGTCTAAACTTTAATCCCGGAATTTCATGTACGATTTTCTTGTATCTCCAAATGCCTCTCGCAGCTTATATTTGACCATAGATCAACGCTCATTACTGCGTTACTAAATATTATCTCGATGGTAGGTATATTTCGACCCATCATTAACAGTAGTCCAACCCCTTTCTTCAAACTAGGTCTCCTTTATATTGTATCGTTCTTGCTTTCGCCTACCACCATTGTAAAATTTCTGTTTTTAAAACTGTTAGTTTGTCGTGGCATTCCACCGTAATGAATATAATAAAACGATTTCTAAATTTGTTCCACTTTTATTTGGTAGATCGGACCGGTTTCACCCTGTTACGGTCATCTTCAGACTGGTCTAAAGATGTCTGTAATAGGTTGAAACCATTCTGGTTTTATAAAAAAGCATAATAATAATTTTTTTTTGTTTATTGTATTCATTACTACCATTGTATTTAAGTAAACCTCGGAAATCGTAGCACATACTTGATGACAATAATAATTCTGTTACTTGAAATTTCTCCGAAAATTTTAAATATTTATGTAATTTGATAAATTTGTTAGTCTGAAAAACCCTTCCCTACAGTTTTTTTTTTATAAATTAATCGGGTTCTAACTATTCAGCTTTCCATTACAAAATGTAAATCACCAAATAAAATTAAAAAAATGTTTTATTATATTATGTTTATTCATATAAATTTGTGCATATTAACAATTTTTGTATTTTATATCCATTTACTCTTTGTACTATTCATAATTGTTTTTAAGAGGGAGAGGGACTTCATCAGAGAGGGGTTATTTATTAATTTGAAATAATGAAAATATTATCCAATACGATAAACATAATATTTTAAAGGGAAAAATATTTATTATATGTTTTTTTAAATTTCCATCGGCTTAGCATTTATCAAAATCAAATCAGAAATATTACCCTTTTCCGAACACCCTACTTATGTTTTACAAAACATATCTTCAAAATGCAAAGAATAAATTAAAAAAAAAAAAGGGTGGTAGTTTCATTTTTTCATAAACACTAACTTTTTATGTTTTTTTTAAATGTAGATTACAAAACGTTGGTTATGTTTATAAAAAAAAAAAAACATACCGAGTAAAGATTGCAATTATATTTTTCCATTTTTTAAAAATTATGTTTAATATTTTGTAAAATATGCTAAGCTTTAAAATACATAATAAATATTTTTCTCTTTAAAAACATTATGTTACCGTATTGCATAATAATATTATCATTATTTTGAATTAATAAATAATCCCTCGCCGACTTCCCTCTCCCCCTTAACGTTATGTAGATTAACGTCACACACTATCATCATAAATATAATTGTCGCAATGCAGACAGTCACAGGTATTGGCATAAATGTTTGTCCAAAAATAATTATTTATTTCAACAGTTTTTATATTTGATCCGTACCATTTCATCGTGCCTTCATCCTTGGAGCTCTTAGAACATAGTAGGAATTATTATTTTAAACAGAATTTAGTATTCAGTACTTGATCGGTTGTTGAAAGGATGTTAAATTATAATAATAACCATATTAATAATATTTAATAAAATGGTAGTACTATATTTTATATTCTTCGGACTTTTGACATAAGGGTTTTTTTTCCAAAGTTTTAGGTTAGTTTATCTTTATTGCCTTAAGTTTTTTTACAGAAGAAAATTTATCAGTCTTATTGTGGTCCTTTTTTAGAGTAGGTCACAGTAGATCCTTTTTATTTATACATCTGCACTGTATAGGGTTATTTAAAATGATAGACCCAATTTCTTATCGCTATATTTCCTAAATTATGCGTTATATGTGAACGATCTACATAGCAATTGAAAGAAGAGATCAGAAAGTTTCAAATCCCAACGCTAGATCGCTCACAGTTGAGCTAACGACCGCTAAAGTGCTTGCGCCGCCAAGCAGTCATTTCACGTCAATTGTGAGTAAAATGGCTACTATGCAGCACAAGGTTTTCTGTATTCTTGACTTTTGGAGCCAGCAACTGTAGCGTAGCATACCTTTCGTCTCCATTTTAATGTTAAACCTCCAACTAGAAAAGGCATTTGTCATTGGTACCACCAATTTGAGCAAACTGGATGTCTCCTCTGTAAAGGAAAAAGCCCAGGCCGTTGCGTGAATCAGAGGAAAACATGCGAAATTAGGTCCATCATTTTGAATAACCCCGTATTTATATTATTTTTGATAATCAGAGTGAGAAAAAGGTAAGTAATATCAGTATTGGCTGTGTACGTTATGGGTTTAAAATGGTTATTTAATTTACGTGGCTGTTGTGTATTATACGTCTTTTTATTGATTATTATTTTTATTCTATGTTATTGTTTGTTTTTCTTGTATTTAAAGTTGCAATATTACAGCATGCATAAAAGAAACAATCACTTTCATACATAGTGATTCATTTATTTTATGTGTACTGTCGAACCGCAAGGTAATCACTTTAACTTTATTGAAGAATGTAATACATATTGTATTATAACTTCTACTACAAATATTATGCATTTGTATAAAATTGGTAGACTGATTATATTAAATATGCCATTACATTATTTAGGTATACTAACTCGTTAATGAAAAATAACTTAAATTTGGAACTAATAAAACCTGTTAGTATATTATAATGAACTGTAAAGTTTACTTATTGTCGATCCAAGCTTTTTCTCATAAAAAGTTTCCCTTAAAATTTGTACATAAATATATTTTATTTATTTCTTCAATAGATGTGTAATAATTTTGTGGCATCATTATTAATAAAAAGTATTTTGTTTACACCACTGTTTAAATATCAACATGTTCAGAAAGTGAAGCTTTCCTCACAGTATACTAAAAATGTAATGACAAGTATAAAACATAGAAAAAAAAAATCTAATCTAAATGTCATATTTTATAGTAAATTTTTTTTTTCAGTATTTTTCACATTTCATTTAATTAGTTACCAACTTTCATTACTTATTATTAATTTTTGTAATTTGTCTATTGTTACACATTATTATTTTTCTATGTTTATTTGTCATTATCTTTACTTGTCTTTACTTGTCATTATTTTTTTAATATACTTGAGGAAAGCTTCTCTTTTGAAACATGTTGATATTTTAAGATAAAATAGCGGTGTAAACAAAACGTTTTATTAATTTCTCTTTTTTACTTCAATTTTTGAATAATTCAATGATCATTACAAATAATTATTTCTTCGAAAGTTGTGTAATGATTTTGTGATGTCAATTAATATGACAAATAAGAATAACTTTGTTTAAACCACTGTTTTTAATATATAAATATCTACAGGTTTCAGAACCAAAGCTCCCCCCATCAGGATAAACAATACACTGCAAATAATAAAAACATTTTTTTAAATTTCTTGTATGGATTTATTATTTTATAATTATTTTTTATTTTTTTTAATTATTTTTACATTTTTAATTAATTACTTACATACTTTCATCACTTACATACTTTCATCACTTATTGTTAATTTATTGTTGGTAATTTGTCTATACTTGTCATTATTTTTAGTATATTTTTTATCCCGATGAGGGGAGCTTTGCTTCTAAAACATGTGGATATGTATTTATATGTTAAAAACAGTGGTTCAAAAAAGTTATTAAATAAATTAAAAATTATTTTGTATTCACCACTTTATTAATATACACATCTACATGTTTCTTCATCAGGAATATATAAAATACTAAAAATAAAAATGTCAAGTATAGACAAATGATAAACACAGAACACAATAATGTAAGAATAGACAAATTATAAACATAAACAAAAAGTGATTAAAGTAGGTAAATAATGAATCAAAAATGTTAATTAACTGTCCCTTTTTTACTGTGCCAGACACTCGGTTACCTGAGCCAATATTGTTGCTCCTAACGTATTAATATTTAATTAATATTATTTTATAACCCTAAAATGTATTTTGCAGTATAATCAACCATAATAACTTGATAGATTGTATTATTATTTTTGGCTTAAAAAGCAATATTGTTACAAATATGTATGGGGAAACTCGGAGTCCCGTACCCGTAGATCGCGTTATAATTTGGCACCGTAAAAGAAGTGTTAAAAAATTATTATAAAACATTGAGTAACAAATTTATAAAAGAAATTATTTTTATTATTAATAATAATATGAAAATAAATTCAGGAGATAGTTATTTTTTTTAATATTTGATTATTGATTAAATTTAACTCTTTTTTTTTAATTTTCCAGTTGTATTTATTTGTATGTAAAATTTTTAAACCTTTATTTATATCAAAAGAATGATTGACATTATTATTTTTTAGTATTCTATATATTCCTGATGAAGAAAGCATCGCTTTCGAAACATGTGGATATGTGTGTGTTAATATAGTGGTTAATACAAAATAATTGTTAATTCATTAATAATGACGCCACAAAGTGAATACCAATCTTTTGAAGAAATTATAAAAGTTATTCTTATTATTATAGAAATAATTATATTTAACAGAAATTCCTTTAAAAAAATATGCTTGTTTTAATTTTAACAACACTAACTAATCTTTTATTGAGACGAATTCGGTAATATAGGATATTTTTAAAAAGTCAATGTACATCGGCTCTGCATATTTTTGTTGATTACACAAATGCAAATCTATCAGCTCTGGGCTAACTATAAGGGTTAAGAATTTCGTGTAATAGTAAAGAAATGTTACTGCTAAGTGGTTTGCTGCTGAGATCTGTTCCATTCAATTTCCCTCCTATGATTTTAGGATATTTTCATTTTATACTTTCTTTAATTGCCTGTGAGGAATCAGAATGGTTTTATACCATTGTGCGTTATTATTTGAGAATCTATCAATACTGTTCAAAATTGTTATTATTTATTGTATTCATGTTTAATTTGTAGAACTCCGTTTTAGTTTTTTTTTTTTTTAATAACTATCTATGAAAAATTTAAAACAGTTTATTTACTTTAAAAAACATATATGTATTTACCTAGCACGGTGGCTCACGGTCGCCCTGGGGAGCCGCGATGCTGGGTTTTCACACTTACTGTAATGAAATCTGAGTATTGCACGATTTAAAAATTGACACTGAGCCTTCGGAAAATCTGAATTTTGAGAACTGCCGACCTATAATAGTAAAACTTTTTTTATAAATAAACCGTTTTTTTTTAATTTTTGTAATAGTTATTATTAGAGATAAAAAAAAAAACTTTAAAAAATATGTATTTATTATTCCAAAATTGAGCTTTACACATTTAACATTTTTATCAGTACAGTCGCATATGTAATACAGTAATGTAAATATAAATTCAAATAAAAATAATTATGAAAAAGGAAAGTAAATAAAACTCGTGTGCATATATTATATGAACAGTAGCATAGAAAACAAATAATCAGAAGCAAACAAGAAGTACTGGTAATATTTGAATGATAAATTCACAGAATATTTTGAGAATAGAGACCACAGAACAAAGGGAATTTACACATCATCCTCAGAATGAGATTTTCTTTTGAAAATATTTAGTATTTATTTCATTATTATAAACATATTATTATTGTCCTCAGAATTTTAAGAAACTTATCTTTTTTAAGGTTTTTATCGTTCGAAGAAAGAAGAATGAATGCGGTGAGAAAATTGTATTGCGGGTTTAACATAAATAGATGAAACATTTTACAAAAGAAGTCGTTAAAAATATTGTATTAGAGTTAGAAAATTTATTTTATACATATACCGTAATATTATTTTTTAACAATATAATATATCATTATAATTTGTAGAATTTCAGTTTTCTTATATTATTTAGGTTTCTTATATTTTCTGTAATTGTATTTTATTATAAACATATATACAATGTTTGATCAGTATGCAAAAGAAGTTGATTGCCTAAAAATATTCTATGAAATAATATTTTTTCTACCTGTGTAGTATTTTTAAACGATCTGTGATATTTTTTAAATATGTTTGGTTCAAAATTATTGATATTTTGAATCATGACGTATATTGGATTTAATTGAGGTTTAAAAAAGAAATATAATGCTTACTAGCTGAATACTGCATTTTAATAAATAAAAAATCCTTACACAAAAACAGGTACAAACGAAATCTAGAAAGGTGTATGTTTTCACTTATGTATATAAAAATAGAAGAACTAACTTCATTTTAGCGGGGGCGTTAAAATTGGTGTTAATCTTATTTACTAAAGCAAATCTAAGCGTCCTTGAGGTGATTTTTCACAAAAACGGCGCTATACAAGTTATCTAAGTATTATTGTAACGCTGCGACATAACCTTCCTGGTTTACGAACGAAATGTCAGAAGTGACAGTCGCTTTTATCTATGAATTTGCTTAAAAGCTTAGATTTTCGTTATCCACGACAAGTCACTATATAAAAAAAATAATACCGTTGGGCATTCATTCAGTAAGCTGGTTATAATTATTCCTACAAAAGCATTGCTTACGGCAATATCGTCAATGTAATAAGTCCGTGTTGAGTGACGGTTTAAAAAATACTTTGTTGAAATAAAACAAGCTTAGATTATGTATCCAAAAATACAAACGTTTTCCTAATCTATCTTTGAATAAATTAGAAAAATAATTTAGATTTGGTAGTCGAAATAAATGTCTCAAAATAAAAATAAAATATTGTTCGTCTCCGAGCAAGTCATAATAAAAGGACCCGACTCTTATGTGGTTTTTTGCAAGCGCTTTGATATGACGGTGTGTAGGGCAGTTGGTATAATTCTAGGAATAACGCAAAAGGGGAGGAACAGAAATGCGATCTTAGGTAGTTACAAGCAATTTATTGTGATAGTTGTGGGGTTAGTCTTAAAACTAGAGTTAATCTTAATTAGACATAATTAATTCAATAAAATTAGATAGGCAATTACTTAAATCTACTTGTAAAGTCTTTGTACTTAAAATTAACTAATTACTTCCTTAAATCTACACAAAAAGTTGTATTCTTAAAATTAGAGGTTCACTGGCTTATTTGTATGAAAAAGTTGTTGTTTAAAGTTAGAGATTCACTTGGCTGACAGGGTGGAGGAATTATCATTAGAGTCAGAGGCACTTCCCTTTTTGGTGATGGCTGTCCAGGGTCCAGTGGCTGCTTTGTATGTAGAGGCCTCGCGTTCGCACTAGGAATTCATATACCTCCGGATCGGGAGTAGGTGCAACGCGGCGATAATCAGAGGCCTGGGCGGTCTCCGATGTTGATCTCCGAAGGGCGAAGATCAGTTACTTCCTTCTGGGATGGAAGCGTAAAATTCCCTCGTCGTCAGAGGACCTGGGCGGCCTCTCCAAGGAGCGAGAATAAGAACCTTCCTGGGCGGAAGGTTTCACTTGGCTGTGTGTCCTGGGCGGACTACTGCAACCGACTCGTCTGTCCTGGGCGGACTACTGCAACCGACTCGTGCTTCCTCGACGGAAGACTGCACGCGACTGTCTTCTAGAGCCCTCTGTCCTTCTGTCTACCTGTAGGTATTATTTTATCACCCGCATTGTTCAGCGGGCTGTTCCGTCGGCGGCTCAATTCCTTTGAGGTGTTTATTGCCGTCCCATAAAATCTCAAAGGAATTGCGGACTTTCCAAAATTGCAATTAAGATTATTTTATTTTACGATGTAGTAGTTACAATTTTTCTAACAATAGGTTCGGCTAGCCTTTGTACTAAATTCATTTTATGGCCGGTCTAGTCTGGGAATTTTTATTATTTACAATACACATTTTAGAAAAGTATTTCTTGTGAATTCGGTCATTTATTTTAGGTGATTACAGGTGGCTATATCAACTTTCCGAGGATAATAATAATCTCTCTGATATTGACGCTTATAAGTTATAATAATTATTATTTATACCAGAAGGTATTTAGGGGTCGTGCAATCCAATACATTCCATAAGTGATAATAATTTAAAAAATAACAATGCACACAATAGATTTAAAAAAAGTGATTTACGTGGTTATGAAAAATGCAATATAGTAAAATAATTACGTTTTTAAAAAAAAAACGTTTATGTTGTATAATTGACACATGTACTGCCGTCTCTCGAAAAACGTTTCGTTTTATCTCGCGTGGGAGTATGCTTTTGTCTATGATATATATTCCATTTGCATTGTGTCTATGGTAATACCGCAGTGCACCCTGCCGCCACAACGCCGAACTAGAGTTTCGTTTAGTATGAGACTGGATGCATTCGGCGGTGGAGTCGTAACTCAAGTTGTTTGGAGTGGGGGTGTTTCTATCGCCATTTTACGCGCTTGCTTCTGACAGTCGCCGTGTTTGTGTCTGATTGTGAAAAATTGGGAGTTCCATCGTGTATCCTAGATTTAAAATGTGTTAAATCATAATTACTACGATGTGGTCTACAGTTTTTCAGTGTTCATTTTTTAGTGTGTGCTCCATGGTGGTGGGAAAGTGACGAAAACGAGCCGTGTTATTGTGTTGTGTTTCGGCTGTCACAGCTGTGAAGGTTCATTTATCGTGTGAATTTTTCGACTTCGCACCGTCTCCTGACTTTGGAATACAACCTGGACAGCATTCGACATGGCGTCCAAGAGCATTCCCGCAGATAAGGTATGTTTCAGTGAATCTTTCGCCCCTCCCTCTACATTGCAACAAGAAGTCTATTTCGACCTACTTATATTATAGGTACCCTAGATTAATTCGTTGAGGAGGTCGAAATGTTTTTACATTGGTCACTTAAACAGAGATCTATTCTTATATCCTCGCCGAAGAATTCTTCGGACTCTTCATTTCGTTGTGGGACTTCCATATCGCTAAAGGGAAAGTTTGTTTGTTCTGTTCTCGGTTCTTGCGATGAACGGAGAGAGAAAGGTTGGATAATTTGCTGCTCACGGATGCTTTAACTCAAATAATGATTCCATCTGAGGTGTTACTAAACAATTCTTAGTCATTTATGAGATTCAACGCTATACAATTACTTTTCATTAGTGTGTCAATGTAAATATTTGACAACGAAACAAAATATTTACATTGCTGGTTTCAATTGAAATTTCTAATGTTTGCTGACAAAAAAGTTCTGTTCCTACCATCGAATATTGAAAATTGTTTCATTGAAAAATATCGGTCAAAAGTATGAAATTACCGTGTTGAAATAAAATTACAATGTGTCGGTGACAAAGATAATTTGATCAAAGACTAACGTATTTTTTCTTTTGTTTATGCACATAATAACGCATTTTTGGTTATGACTCAATTTTGTCTACAAAATTACGATACCAATCTTGCCAAATTCATTTTAAAAATACCCTTTTTTCCACTCGGCTTGAAATCCAAAATAAAATATTTCACCTACTTGAAGATTTGTGGAAAAGCACATATTGTAGAGAATTTTGTAGTGAATTAGTTCCTGCTTCTGTTATTTAATACGTATATCGCAATTTACGACAAAAATCGCCAATGAAAGAATTTTCCATAAACTCTATATATAACTGCATAATCTCAAATTGTGTGCTCTGGTGTCTTGAAATTTGCACAGCTCTTTCTGTCAGGAATTTATAGGTCAATGGAATTATTGTCATCGCACAATATTTACTGCATGAGGTAAGATGCTTTTAAATGTCCATTTAGCTGTCAAAAATATAAGACAAATAGCCATATTGTTGTTCGTTCCATATTTTTCAATTGTTTGATCAGAAAAAACATTTAGATGAATAGTACCTACCTACCTATTGAAATGTAGATTTTATTTTCTTTATGTAAATACCGCACAAGAGTCCCAACCGCTCCCGACTGTCCGGAGCCAGTGAGACTATGGCATCCTCAATTGGGATATCTTGTGAAGAGGAAGGTTATCGAGTAACTTGCTATTCAGCAATGGCGTGCGGTCCATAAAGGCTGAAAAGCTGTGCCTAACAAAATTCAGCGAAAGATGATAGTAAAATGGTGTTTTTGAATAACCAGTGCGCAATTAATACCCGAACTTGAAAAACTACACACACCCTACCCTTGGTCATAGAGAAATGCACCCACTGCTATTCAGATCTGATGACAAAACACGGCTTCAGCAATTTAAAGCAATCTTCCGATTCGCAATAATATCTATTTAAAACCCTTTGATTCTAGCTGTTCCGTATCGGGAACCAAAAGACTGTCCTCATAATACCAATGCTATCTCCCTTTATCTTAAGGTCGGACATGTGTTTTAGAAAGAGAGAACTCCAGATCTCACTTTACATCATATTTTGATAGTAGACCGAAAGTGAAAAAAAAATCGCCCAACGTAATGCATCAATAATTATGATTACTGAGATTGTTTTAAAATTAATTGAAAAACAAAAACGGCTGCGTTACAAATTACCGAATTGCACCAAGTTTTACCACACTTCTTGAACATTATTTACTTACCTATTAAAATTCATGGGCAATGGTAAAGGTTCAATAATCAACATACTGTGTAGAATCCAATGGTATTGAAAGTTAATTTAAATTAGAGACGGTACTTGGATGGGTGAACCCAGGTTTTTAGTCGTCCTTCGGCCAGAAGGTCGTAACTAGAGATTGTGAATTCGGATTTCATGAAACTCTAAATCGACAATAATAAAATATATTAAAACAAGGTAAGATGGTGTATTAACCTAGCGGTTCCCGAAGTGGGTTCCGCGGAGGGATCGCCAGGGTTCCGCGATGGTTTCCGAAATCTAAAAATTCAGCTGTCTTGACATGATACCTAAATTTAATACTAAATAAAATAAAAGTTTGTAATAGAACGGGTGAAAAAAAAAACCTCGTCAACAAAATTAAGAAACAGTGGGCGGACAAAACTTATTATTTGTTTGAAAATGGGTTTAAAATGTTTTATTCCATTCCATTGTCACTGCAAAACACAGTGACAATGGAATACAATTTAAATGGTCACTATCAAACAAAACTAAACGAAAGAATTAGTCAAGAAGTTTGGGAAAACTTCGTAAACGTCTTTAATTAGATCCTGCTCGGTTCGACAACAAACTGCTTTTGGTAAGTCCTCTGATACCTCAATATAAGTAACAGAAGTAGTGAATTTCTCACAGTCTTGATCGAATTTCTATTTGCTCTGATCAAAACATTCCTTCCTGTTTTACAAAATATAAGTTTCGCCCTGTCTTTAATGTTTCGTATCAGCACCCCAAAATTACATGTTATTTAATATTACAGGATTTTTGTTAATGTAGAAAAAAAATCGTTTGTGGCGCCTTTTTAAAGCATCTGTGTTTTGTATGTTTTTAAGATTTCCTTTTTAAAAATGACTGAAATATTTCAAGACTAAACATTGTTTGAAAGTTGACTTTTCACGTAATAGAAATCGACGGAATTTATTAGTTAGACGGATCCTGAATTCCACAAATTAAACAAAATCCAAATTTTTCTAAATCCGGATATTCAGAATTCGGAATTCAGAATTCGGTTCTCTACAGTGGCGACCAAAATCGTGTTAAAATTTTGTGAAATCTGGAATTCAATTGAAGATCTGTGCTTTAAATAGCATACAATCGCAAGTGCAGCTCGGATACCCTAACAAACACATTTTCTATCTATTTCCATGTTTTAATTTCCCATTTATATTCGCTAAGTAGGTACCTATCTTCTTATGGTTTCGAAGTAGCCAAGAAATGTTATTATAAAAATATCCCAGCTCTTATTTTACTTCTATTTTCGTGATAATATCGATGAGAGATGTAAGTGGCTTCCACACGAGCGGGCGGCCCAATACTAAAAAGCCATGTCGTCGAAAGGTTCGACCATCCGGTCGTCCTTTCCTAAAGTTGGTTGGCTTGACTTTGGGAAAGGACGACCGACCGGATGGTCGAACCTTTCGACGCCATGACTTTTTTAGTATTGGGCCGGCCGCTCGTGTGGAATGCCTAGTAGAACCAATAATTGACTCTGTAACGTGTCTAAACATGTCGACACAAAGAGCCATATGGATATTTTAGTGATGGCCATAATCATAGGCAGGTATAATAAATAAATAATCGACATTGTCCGTTTCGAAATATTTCTGTTCTAAAATTTATTTAATGATACCTGATGTACCCAGCCTTGCTCGGGATTATGAATGGTTTGGAGTAAAGTTTTGAGTTTGTGATATTCTAGGTCTACTTCTACCCCCAATCCTACGCTTACCCAGTAATTTTCTTCTTATTTTGAACGTCGTGTTCAAAATTTCATCCAGAAGTACCAACATTTTGCTCCAAGGGATGGTAAGGGGGGATGGGGGCGGTTTTGTAGCTCGAGTGGGCAAAATTTTATCTTTTCTTTAAATATATACATAGATCGGTCATGCAACGAAAGATGGCGATTATTAAGAAAATCGTGTGAAATTCATTCGACGGAATAATCGACCTACGATATTTACGTGCCCATCATTTTGTTACCCGGCTTCGCTCGAGAATTATCTTTTTTTCATTTTTTGACAGCTTTAATATGTCGTAATTTTGAAAATGTCACTTTCTTATGCACAAAGAAATTAATGTATTTTTTAATAATATATTTCTGCCTACATACTGTCAAGAATGGCCATCGACGAAACTTACGTTAAGACCCAGCAATACCCTCCGAGCGGAAACTGAACATTGTTTGAAAAGGAGATATGTTAATGTGAAGAGAGGGAGCGCGCTAATGAAATAATGCCTTAAGAGGAAACCCGGTCGCTGAGAAATTTCAACAATAGGTATTTTAAAAAACTGTTTCTATTGCACTCTGCGCTGCGGTCAGCCGTCGCGCTATGGATGTGTGAGTGTGCGTAGCTAGTGTGTGTTTAGCTCGCGCGGCCCGTTTAGGTAAAGCCGCCAGCCCAATTAAATATTAATTCTGGCGGCCGGTCGCAACAGGACTTCCCCTAATCTGCATGTGCGCACAGGCAAGACGTAGCGTTCCATCGTACGCGTCCTATGAGACGTCTTGAGCGCTCATCATTCATTCATCTTCTTATTATTAGTAAAGCATCACGCATGTTGTCTTGGTATAGTAATTTGGGACTAGTGAAAAAACAAAGTTGCGAGGATATCGGACAGATAAATATCGGTTTCGTTCTAATTCCTAAGTTTGTGGTTGTAGTGTTTAGATTTCTACGCTAGCTGCATCACTCCAATATTTTGTCACGAATTACACATATAGGATTCCGGTGAGTACCTACTAAACTATTCATAAACACAACCAACTAAAATAATTTATATTAAATGTCGATGAAAAAACTGTATACTTATCCAACTATATAGGGTCTGTGTATTTAGAAATTGAGTTATATAAAATCCGCTACTATTACCTAACTCGTACTAAAAATAAAGTGATTCTTTTTCTTACAGATAAATAATGGGTAAAAGAAATGGAAACAAAGGTCGTTTATTTTCGTCTACTAGACGAAAAAAGCCGATTATTATTATCAAACGACAGATTCATGTTGCACCGCGTTCCACCTCTAAGTAAGTACGAGAAATATCGCTTTCCTGTTACTCTAACTACTGAACCCTCCTAATGGTTTATGTTGTGAGAAGCCTGAATTATGTAGCAAGTTGGGATTGAATAGACATAAAGCATTTCATTTTGATACGAACAAAGAGGCTTTATTGATCCTTCGCGTACGGAACTCTAAAAACATAGTGTCTTACTTATAAGTAAAACAAAAATAAATAATTAGGTATTTTTTATTTAATTATAGGGATGTGGATGTCATCAATACTGCTACTGGAAACTTAGATACGTCTTCACAAATGCATGAAACTTCCAGGGATGCATTATTTTCTCCAAATATAGAAGAAAACGTAAGTTCCTCATCATCAACAACGCTTGATGATTTGGTGATAGAACCAAACCATATTGATGAAACCCATATTCACGAAGGTCGCAGAATTGTTGATATAAAATATTTGTTTTCAGAGATTTCAAATATAAAGCACGTACACACCAACTGCACATTTTCCGATTTAAAATTTGTGAAGGAACGACGAAATGGTTTTCAAAGCCAATATGTTTTCGAGTGCAAAATGTGCAAGAAAATAGAATATGTACACTCCGAAGATCCGAAACAGAAAGTGTCCGTAAATACTGCTGTCGTCGAAGGAGTAGTATGTACAGGAAATGGATATTCACAATGGAATGAAATTTGCGGTGTATTAAATATGCCAAATATGGATCGTTCAACTTACACGAACATAGAACAATGTTTAGCGCTAACAATTGAAGAATGTGCCATAGAAGAAATGATCGCAGCTGGTGAAGAAGAAAAAAGGCTAGCCATTTTAAATGGTGACGTAGACGAGGGTGGGTATCCTTTGGTAACGGTGGTTGCAGATGGCTCTTGGGCAAAGAGGTCATATAAAAGTTGATTTAGCTCCTCATCTGGTGCGGGGTGCATTGTTGGACCGCGAACTAAATTTTTTTTATTTCTGGGAGTGAGAAACTCATATTGCTGCATTTGTGCTAGAGCTAAAAAACTACATATAGAAGCATCTGAGCACAGGTGCTTCAAAAACTGGTATGACAGTGCTAATGCCATGGAAGCCCACATTATAGCAGAAGGGTTCTCGAGAAGCGTGGAAATGCATGGATTGAAATTCAACAAACTAGTTGGTGATGGAGACTCCAGCACCATGAAAAAAATAATGCAACAAATGCCATATGGGTCCAACCTCATAGTACAAAAAATAGAGTGCAAAAATCACTTGCTTCGCAATTTTTGCAACAAAATTAAAGCACTTGGAAAAAAAACCAACAACGCTAAAGGCTTTGTACCAGTTCACATAAGAAAAAAGGTTGATGCAAACGTTTTACGCATGAGAAAAGCTATAGTTGGAGCAGTAAATTACAGAAAAGAGCACGAAAACACGGCACAAAGTGATAAAGTAAAAAATCTGAAAATGGACATAAAAAATGCCGCAAACCATGTGTTTGGTGATCATAAAAAATGTTCGTCATACTTATTGCAAGTCGGAAAAGTATACTAATGATCCAAATTTAGTAATCGATCTTCAAGATTGTGGAATATGGACTGATATCCAACAATTATTGTTGTCTCTAATATCAAATGCAGAAAGTCTTATTATCGACTTGACAAATAACACTGTGGAGCAATTCAACAACATTATCGCCAAATTTATAGGCGGAAAAAGAGTAAATTTTACTAGAAGAGGATCATACCAAGCAAGATGTTTTGGAGCAGTAACTTCATGGAATAGTGAAATGGCAACCCATTCACGACTACAGAAAAAAATCCAAGGCCACAGTCCTGGCAAATACACGAAGCACTTTATAGAAAGAAAACGACGTTCGAAGGAGAAAACACAAAGGTGTCGAAAAAGAAAACTAAAGTATAACGAAAACACGACAGAAAAGAGAAAAAAGTTACAGGGCCCGATGAAAATTATGGTCAATTGGAATTAGAACCAGATATGCCACCTGAATTGTTTGAAACGAAAAAAGGGGAATTTCTGAAAGAATTATCTCAATCGAATAAGGAAGAACTCAAACGGAATACTGTGGGCCAAAGCGATAATAATTTGTGGGCAATTGAAAGGCGTAAGCGGCTGACATCATCTAACTTTGGAAAAATATGTAAACTGCGGCCAAATACTTCAGTTGCGGGAGTATTAAACTCGTTACTGTACTCGCAATTTAAAGGAAATATGGCCACAAATTATGGAAAAGAAAATGAAAACCAAGCAATAGACCAATTTACAAAAGAAACAACATTACAGGTGTCCACCTGTGGACTATTTATCGATGAAAATAAAAACTTTTTAGCAGCGAGTCCGGATGGCCTTATCGGTAAGGATTCTATAATTGAAGTTAAATACCCTTATAGTATAGCAAATATGTCACCAGAAGAGGGAATTGAACAAAAGAAAATTGATTACTGTAAAGTTGAAGACAATGCTTTAACATTAAAACGGAATTACAATTACTTCTACCAAGTACAAGGCCAGTTACATATTACTCGTCGTAATTACTGTTATTTTGTTGTGTGGAGTCCTAAAGGTTTGCTGTATGAAAAAATTGAGAGGGACGATTCGATCTGGCAAAAAATCGAACCACTGTTAGAAAAATTCTACCACCAATGCCTTTTACCAGAAATAATTGACGGTCGCATACCAAGAAATTTACCGGCGAGAGAAAGGTCTAAACCATAAATTGTTTTAATTTCATTATCTAAATGTAGAACAGTTAAAATTTTGTACAATAAAACGTTTACAAACAAAAAATTATTTTTTAATAACTGAAGGATAGTAAGCGACTCTCAACCGTAAGTTTGAAACAGAAAAATCAGAAAAAAGTATGGTCACATCTAGGAATTGAATCCAATATTCATCCTAGACTTGCAGAATGTAGATGTCGCACATTAAATAAAAATGGATAAATTTATCCAAGACATCAGCATTTAGTTCGAGATGAATCTTGCAATCACACATAAAGAAAATAAAAAAAGCGGTAAGAAAATGAAGATAATGTTGGCAGTTTTTAGTCGAAGTATTTATACAGTTAAATATGACCGATGGGAATAGGGTCCCATTAGCTCAGTTGTAGAGTATCGCCCGTCAAGGCCAAGATCCTGGGTTCAATTCCTAGATATGGCCGTATCATTTTTGTTTCAAATTTTTCAATTGAGAGTTGCTAAAATTGAGGTGTCGGTTTGTCCGTAACAGGTGTTTCTTTTTCAAAGACTATTTGACGTAAACAAATTAAATTTGGCACAATTGTGAGTAAGTAAGCTCGGTAAGTATTGGCATACTCGAGATAAGTCACTAAACAGAAAAAAAATATATATCGATAACTCGGGAAAAGACAACACTAAGGTATCGATATAATTTTAACAACGCCACATCACTTCGCTGACTGTATACGTATTTATCAAAACCCTCGCCCCCGCCGGATACTGAGCGAAAGGGACAACTGCGCGTCGGGCTGATAATACCTAAATAAAATCTTAAAAATCGAGGTTTTGTATTCCCCATTTTTCTTCTCCAAAACTGGACCGATTTTAAAGTTTTTTTTTGTTAACTATATTAGAAGAGAATATTCTATGTCGGTACGTTTTGCTTTTTTTAAAAAATACATTGCTTAGTTTGTATACTGAGCGTCTATTGATGGCGTTCAAACCAGGCAATTTTAACGATTTTTGAATGGTTATAACTCCTATAAGAAGTAACTTATCAAAAAAAGCAAAACGTACCGACACGCTAGTTGTCGATATCTATATTATGTTAAAAAATATTTGCCCTAGTTTCAAAATCCAGAGAGGAAAATGGGGAATACGTTTGTATGGAAAAAACGTCGCCCGGTTTCCTCTTAAACGATCATTTAAAAAGTATTTAATGAAACGCCACAAACCAAGAATAGAGGAAAAATCTCAAGACTTCTGACTTATGTAGCATTTAAAGATCCGCTGTGTATTTTTCATACCTGTAACATGTTAGATAACAGAGCCACACGTGTTATTTATATTTTTCAGAGCAAACTTTGCGGATTTCTTTCTATCGAGGGAATTTCATGTAATAACTTTTTCATCTAGACATCTGAATATTCTGAATAGAGATTATCTTAAAAAATAACATTTTTTAAGTGGATTAAAACTTGTAATATGTACATGGAAATTTTGAATGCGGAAGCTTAAGCTACTTAACGACTTAATTCTTTGATTTATGTAATGCTATTATTTATCTATATGTATAAAAATCAATGTAAGTTTGTATATTTGTCCTCGATTTTCTCGAAAATTACTTGACCGGTTTCGCCTAAAATAGCACAGTTTGTTCTTATTAGTGCCGGGAAGGTTTAGAGAGTAGTTTGAATTAAATCCAATGTGTAAAACTGTTGCTATAACGTTTTAAAATTAGTATGAAAAACATTGAACCCGCCATGTTTTATTTAAGTTACACTCTGGTTAGCCATAGATTGCATATTCAAAAGAAAAAGGTTTTTTTGGATAGAATATTTTCAAAATGGAAAACACTAGTAGGTACCTACTTAAGAACTTTATAAAAATCAATGTTTGGAATGAAATAAAATATTCAAATAAATGTTTCTTTATTTGGAGATAGTTACTTTCGCTGTCAAATCAATTATTGTACCCGAGCAAGGCCGGGTACACATCAGCTAGTTGGTTATAATTTCATTAGTGACCTCAGTGTTAGGTGTCTGTAGCCAACGATTGCATGACTGGATGTTGTAACAGAAGAGAAACATTATAAACGCAGATGCATCTTACCTTACTACATATACATAGTATCTCTTATGGATTATATATTATATATAAAGTGTATCACGCTGCAAGACCAATGTCAGCTAAGTCAAAACATCACTTCAATGCGTCATCCTTTTCAACGAAACGTTGCTTCTATTTTGATTTTACTCTGTTGTCTTTATAGATGGTGAAACTGATAGTGATCATTGGGCTTGGGTATTAATTTATTTTGATAATTCGTGTATTTTTGTAAGTGATGTTAAAAAAACTGGCACTAGTGGTGTCAGTTAATTTTAAATAGATCACATTTGCGTAATTAATTATTAAATTTATTAGTAAATTACTCGTCCATTTTGGCAACTTCACGGGAAAATCAAAAAACTGTTTATTTTTAAATTAGTTTGAATTTTAAAGTTTTGAGATACCCTTTCGAACTACTTTATTTATGTGCATAATAAATAATTTTTCTTGTAAATATTTCCAGTTGGGAGTCAATAATTGAAAAAAAACCTCTAAAATTCATAAAAATAAATTTTAAAAAACATTTGCATTTGCGGAAATACAAAAGAATATCCGCTTCCGTTAAATAAAAACGCGTAAATATTGAGGGAGAGTTGACGCCGCCGTGTTCAATTTTTTTAATATGATATTCCACAGTAGTTTCCAACTGTAAATATTAAATATTCTAAATAGGTTTTTAGGTTCTTATTATGGGTTTTTTAATAAAGAAAATACCCAAACTAAGAACGTAACAACCTGTTTTTTTTTAAACCATTTTATTCAGCTAGCACTTATTAACAACGTTGGCGTCAATTCCCCTTCAATATTTACGCGTTTTATTTAAATGAAGTAAAAAAGTAAGTGAGTTTTTTCTTGTATTTACGCGTCTGCAAATATTTTATTTTTAGTGTTTACTGTTTTTTTTTTGAAGTAAAAAAGTTATAGTACAATTTAAAACTGTTTGAATCAAATGAAACAATCAAACTTTGTTTTAACCACATTTATTTTTCACGCCTACCGGTTTCGGTACAACCGTTCCATCGTCAGGGCAAAGTATATACTAAACAATATTCCAAAATTATAGCAGAACATACGTAATAAGTGTCACAGTGGGGGGGGCGTGAGGGATTAGTAAATAGTAGGGAAATAGATAGAGATTGGGGGAGGGGTGAAAGAAAACATTTAAAACGGGGCTGTAAGATTTCTTAATTTCCAAGGCTTCTAAATTATCTAAGCGTCTACCTTTACTATTAATGTTGAGAATATTGATCTCCGTATTTTTATCAAAACTATTATTGTTTGAAATAATATGATTAGCAAATTCGGAAAAGTACAGTCACGCCCCATCACGCCCCCACCCTTACTGCGACACTTATTACGTATGTTCTGCCATAATTTTGTTATATTGTTTAGTATATACTTTGCCCTGACGATGGAACGGTTGTTCCGAAACCGGTCGGTCGGCTTTAAAAATACATGTAATTAAAACAAATGTTGATTGTTTCATTTGATTATAATAGATATCCACAAAGTGTCAGCTTCGTACAATAGTATAAAACTGTTTTGTTTTACAGTATGAAGTCTTCAATCGAAGAACAAAGTTATGAATCCCAAATAAATCGAAAGCGCAGCTATACTCCCGGAACATAAATATTTTTAACGACAGAAATGACCCGCAACACGTCTTCCTCGACTGACAGGTAAACAAAGTAGCAGATGTGTCCAGAATTGGTTCACCGGTCATGGGGTTGTGTTGCCACAGCTAAAAAACTACTGTCGTGCATTGCACAATTCTACATTAATGGTGTCGAACAACTGACGTTACGCAACGGAAGAGAATTTTAGATACACAATTTTTATAATTTCTTCAAAAGATTGGTATTCACTTTGTGGCGTCATTATTAATAAATAAATTAAAAATTACTTTGTAATCATCACTTTACATACATTTCAACATGTTTCGAAAGCGATGCTTTCCTCATCAGGAATATTTGTATTCTGTTTATTCCTAATGAGGAAAGCATCGCTTTCGAAACATTTTAACATGTATATATTAAGGCCATCCACCGGCTAAATTTTTAACGAAATCATGCGCTCCTTATGCAGGTGGCGACAAGGTTGAAAATCCCGCTGTACATCGGCCGCATGTTTCAATTTCGGCAAAAAAAACATCACCAAAATGCGTGTTTTATTCTATTCTGTACAGCTCAGACATAATTATTAAAATGTTTTACGGTCATATTCTAAAAAACTTAATTTATCACAATGAACAATACGAAAATATTTGAAAAAGAGTTCATGAGTAGGAGATTTTGCGCTTTAAACATTTTTTTAATGTCTCGCATTTTATTTTTTTCTAAGCTTATAAACAGGCACACCAAAAAATGGACGGTTAACTGAAAGGCCAAGGTGTAATCTACTTGCAGTATTTAATTCAATTATCTACGATGTTTCTAGGCCAACAAATTCTCAAACCGAAAACACACGATTTTGCATTACTTCCCATTGTATCGCCTTAATAAAGTTTGTGATTACAAAGTAATTTTTAATTTATTTAACTACACAATTTATTGGCTAAAATTAAAAAATATCATGCTTTATGCACATTTAACATTAGGGTTACTAATGTTAAAATTCTATTTGAAATATTCAGAAGACTATATTTACATTGAACTACATATAATGCGGACATTTTCTTTGAAATAAAATCAAACAAAATTCTCGAGGAGTCGGACATTCGAAATTTGAATGAACCAAAATTTGGATTGTATATTTAACATAGTTATCGACAAAAATCAATTCATAAATAGGACTACCTGTCTATAAAATATGTAAAAAATATGCTAGTTATTTACAAAATCATAATCCAGGGAAGACATGGTAGAAAACATGATAAAGGAAGTAGCTGCATCTCAATTGCTTCGAAACTCTACAGTGCAGTTCTACGAGTTTATAGATAATATTATACGAGGTGTGTTCAAAAGACAATGTGAATTTTGAATTTTCGCGGGCTGTGTACATTCGATTAACGATTTTTTTTTTATATTGGTACACATATATTTATCATATGTTAGCATTTCAGCCATTTTGGATTAGTGGTTTGTTTTTGACAACTGGAAAGGTTAGTCACGTTTTGTGTGTTCTTCGATTTTTTACTTTTTATTATTTTAGTAAAAATCGAAAAACATCGATTTTTTGGATTTTTTGAAGAAATGCTGATAAGGACATAGAAAACAAAGCAAATCTAAAATTTCACTTTAATCGGACTGATGATGCCTCAGAAAGCGAACCTAAATAAACAATCGAAGAACACCCAAAAACGTGACTAACCTTTCCAGTTGTCAAAAACAAACCACTGATCCAAAATGGCTGATAATGCTAACATATGATAAACATATGTGTACCAACATAACAAAAAAAATCGATAATCGAATGTACACAGTCCGCAAAAATTCAAAATTCACCTTTTCTTTTGAACACACCTCGTATGAGAACTTTCAAAAATGATTTTAAACTAATTAAAAAAAAATCTATTTTATAAAGCTGTTTCTTGATTTTTTTTAAATTTTAAAACATTTTTTTTTTCTAATAAAAATGTAAATGCAGTTCTTATTTTCTTTGCGGGACGTAGCTTTTTATCAAACATCTCCTAATTTAAAAAAAAACTTCTGTTTATTAAAATATTTCTGACCTCATACTAAATGGCAGGTTATTCCGAGAATGTGGACCCGGCGGGTTGAATACCCTGCACCCAAACTACTCAACATTCTCATGTTCGTCCAGTATAACATGCAATAATACTATGTATAATGTCACAGACATCGAGTCTATTTTTCTGCTGATACTACCGAATCTACATCCGCTTCGACCCGCCCACCCTTTCAACCCTTTCCGCCCCCCGGGCGATCTGCGCTCCCGATACCCTCCCCATAACGAGACTGCGATTTGTTCGCAAATCGGTACGCTTTTTCTTACTTGGACAACCAACCGGCTCCGATCTCAATCTTGTTTCCGGAAGCGCGATAGATATCTTCGTGTGTGGCCCGTTTATTTAATATTATAGTTTCTGTAACAAGGTGCTTACTTTTATTATTCCATTGTTGCGCAAATTTACATTTATTGCCTTTTCACATTTGTCATATGTATGTCACAGTTACACTTACTACAAGCATATATATATATATATATAAAATCAATGTAAGTTTGTTTGTTTCTTTGTACTTTATGTGTGGCTATATTAAGCATAGGAAATGTTTGAAATTTTCAAAATATCTTCTTTCCACCCTCGCGAAGGTTTCTGAATTATTACAACCACATGGAAATTCATCTGAATAGCTATTTTACCATTACAAAAACTCTTACGAAACTCTCAACCATGTCGCACTTTGAGAATAACAATTTGCAAACCATTGATAGTTTTAATTAAAATTCAATTTTCGAATAAACTGTTAATAATAAATTTAATTGAAGTACTCACCTAAGTATTTTTGTTAAACGAAATTCGATTTTCGAGGTAGGGGCAGGCGTAGGCGTAGGCGTAGGCGTAACCGTAGCCGTATGGGTAGGGGTAGGGGTAGGGGTAGGGATAAGGATAAGGGTAAGGGTAAGGGTAAGAGTAACATATCACAACTCCAAACTTTACTCAAAACCATTCATAACCCCGAGCAACGCCGGGTACTTCAGCTAGTATATTAATAATTTTCAGTCTAAACTGTTGGTTTTAAAAAAATGTGACCTTTTTCGCAGTTCCCAATATCTGTAAACATCTAAATAAGTACCATTTTATTTAATATAACCATTTTTTAAATCTATCTGTAGCTTGGTATTAAAGTGTAAATATTAAATCAATTGAAACAATTTTTTTTTATTACTGTGGAACAACTAAGCTACGCACTTTCTATTAGGAACTCGTTCTACTTACTCAAATTTTTCGTATTCAAGTTAGACAGTTCGTTTTACAGAAACAATACAAA
>JAHDVE020011434.1:0-11450 GCA_022606495.2 Halesus radiatus | reverse complement strand
AAAAACCTTCAAAGAAATCAAATCAAATCAAGAACCGGCAATCAGAAGGGTGCAGGTTCGAGTCCTGTCGGCGACATTTATCTTTTCTCGGAAGGTTTTTTCAATTTGGATGAGTGTTTCAGGCTAATAATTATTGTTTATAAAAATAATTATTATTTTATTTATTATTAATAAAATTGAAAAGAAGTTCTTTGTTTACACCACTGCACTGTTTAATGTATAAATATGAATATGTTGCAAATACTATATCTTTGTACTATAGATTTAGTTTAAATTGTACCAGTCTGACGAAGCCCGCTGTACGGTGAAACAGATCTGATCGTAAATAAGCACGGAGAAAAAAGTTGTAATAGTTCATTAATAATGAAAACATGTTAATTAAACTTATGTTTTTAATATTAAATAATAATATGTCGTATTTCTGTTCCCGGTAGTGTCATTCTTAAAGAAAGAGTGGGGTCTGTTTTCCTTTTATAGCTCCTTAGCAGCAAAAATTTTACGTACGGATTTCGTATTTATCACTGTTTTTTTTTGTTGTTGTTTACTGTATAATAAAGCCACGAACTCCTCAAACAAACTTCCATATCTACTTTTGTTTTCCCCTTTAAAACGATCATACTTCTTCAACAACAACTCCCGCAAAGATTTGCGACTTTACTGAGAGTTGGTAATTCAAAAAAATGGGTCAATTTTCCAAGTTGATGTCTCTTTTTATGTGTGCGAAACCTTTTGGTTTTGATGAATGATAGGACCACAAGTGAAAAGATTTGGATGGGACGTATGAAGTACAAAATAGGCTGAATGATTTGCTCAATGAGAGAAAATGAATGATCTTTTTGGATAAGAGATATCCTATCCAAAATGATCGAGATGATGTCGAAATGGGCTAATCCTAACAACTTTTTACTAATGGCTTGTTTTTAATAGGAAAATAAGGAAATATTATTTACACATTAATACTTAAGAGAATTTGCGATAACGCTTAGCAGGTGCTAAGAAAAAAGTAGGTTTAGCAATATTTTATGTGAATACCGCACAAGAGTGACGGCCTCCATAGTCGAGGGGTACGGTTCTCGACTACGAATCCGAAGGTCGCGGGTTCAAATCCCGGTGTGCGCAAGTAAATTTTCACGTTCCAGAGTGAAAGATACTCTTAGTATCGCCCTGGTGAAAGACCACCATTCGGAATTGAAACGTTGCTTGAAATGGGTTTTAGCCGTGTTCGGCGACCTGATCTGAATATCCAGGTATTTCCCCACTTTCCTCTCCCCCTTTGGGGATGCCATAGTCTCACTGTCTCCAGACGGTTAGGCTTGTGCGGTATTCAAATAAAAAAAAGGTTCCCAAATGTACGGAACCAGTGAGACTGCGGCATCCTCAATTGGGGTATGTTGTAAAAGAGAAGGGAGTTAGTAAGGAAAGGAGATAGGAAAGCTCAACGTTGGGAACGGTGATCGAATTAGACATTGTGTGAATGCGATTTATAGATTCTTTTTATTATATTCAGTGCTAATGTCAATGGCGGCGATTTACTCACCATTATGTTAGGCCTGATATTACACTCGCTCGAACACATATTGTGTAATAAATAAAAGATATATTCATTTGGTATTCTGTACGCAGTGTATATTTGTTGTTTAGAATGTGAATAAGAACTAAGTAAATCTTTTCCAATGCGTTACTAATATATTATAACCCTATTCAATACGCATTTCATTCGTTTCAAAAGGTCTCAGAGTACGATTCTTAAAAACTATTACTTGAAAGAATACCTTCACTGTTATTGCTGTGATGTGTCTCACTAACATGCAATGTATTGTACTTGTGATAGGTAAGTGTAAGTACATTGTATACTCTAATGTGTATCTGTACTACATACTGATCCTACTAAAATTAACTCTCCAGAGTGTAATGCAATAATAATGTGTTAATTACGTTAAAAACAAAAATCTATTAATTGATAAACTAAAGTTTTTATGACAAGATTTTTGTGCATAGCGCAAAGGGTAACAATTATTTTTATAAACAATAATTATTAGCCTGAAATAATCATCTAAATTGAAAAAACCTTCCGAGCAAAGATAAATGTCGCCGGCAGGACTCGAACCCACACCCTTCTAATATCCGGTCAGATGCTCTACCATTGAGCTACGTCGGTTTATCGCAAACCCGCCAAGTTAATCAATATATACTAGTGTTTCATTCAATAGAGTCCTGTCGGCGACATTTATCTTTTCTCGGAAGGTTTTTTCATTTTGGATGAGTGTTTCAGGCTAATAATTATTGTTTATAAAAATAATTGTTACAAAAATCTATATTTATTTATTGTATAATATACGCCCTATATGGGCTTTTACATATAAAGTTAGTTATAATAAACAGGTGCAAAACACATCACAGTAGGTTCAAAGATAATACATCGAACAAATACAGGAATAACATAGTGTAAGTACCATTCTAAGTAATAAGTTCAGAGGCAAAAATCAAAAATACCTCACATTCACTGTTAGTTATACTCTAGACACATATATTAATGATTATACAGGTGTGTGCAATAATCGTTTGTTTGTATTTGTATTCAGAGCAGTTGAAAATGTCTACTATATCTGAATATGTATTACCTACTGTGTGAAGTCGAGGTACCAATGAATATTTGAAAGACTCAATTCTGAAGTTATTGTTACAGTTAAACAAAATTTTAGATCGAGTAGTTCTAGTTGGAATATTAAATGTAATTAAGCTGACTATATCAGGGCTGTATATAAAACCATTTATTGCTTCTTCACATATAAAACGAATTGGTTTACAATCCAAGTATTAACCTCAATAGGACTAAGCTTGTATTGAGGTTTACCAATTTAACAATTGAATAAAAAACACAGCCATAAACAATGTTAATGAATATGGTATTTTGCTCATTTACAACAAAATTAATAATCTTCTCCTAGTATAATAACAATAAGCTTACATCATCCAATATTAAAATATTGCCTACGAAACCTATACCAAATAACATAAGAACCGGAAAATAAATTGTTGGTACAATAAATTGTAACGTAAACCGTAAATTGTAAACTGTAATCTTGCCTGTTCTCGACACAGGTTGTCTTAGTGAGACAGGTACAGTATCATAACCCTTTTATAACATTAAGATTGTATAGATGAATAAAAATAATTAAAAATAAATATACCAACCTGGATGTATGGCAGTGAGGCATGGAACTGGCAGAGGAAGGATGAAAGTAGACTGAATGTCGTAGAAATGAGATCTCTGAGGCGAATGTGTGGTAAAACCATATATGATCGTGTGAAAATGTTGAGATTCGTAAAGAATGCAAGGCTGTTGTAAACGTAGTGAGCAAGATTAAGAAAGGGACGCTAAGATGGTTTGGGCATGTAGAGCGAATGAACGAAGAGAGGAGTGTAAGGAGAACATATGACGCTAATGTGAATGGAAGAAGAATCCGGGGACATCCAAGGAAGACATGGCACGATCAAGTGAATCAAATACTTGAGTATAGCCATATCAGAAGTTGGAATAACAGAAGAGAATATATGAGACATTGTATGAAAGGGAATGAAGCAAGAAGTGTATGCCAAGATCGAGTTGTTTGGCGGGGGGACCTCTCTGCCTACCCCTGCTGAGAAACGGCGTGATGGTTAGTTAGTTAGTTAAAAATTAAGTATTTTGTTTAAAAAAAAATAATTGATCATTTCATAAGTTCCCATAGATATTTAATTAGGATGTGGTTGAAGCGATTATAAGCGAAAATATATACAGCTATAACAATTTGCTAAATTTTGTTTGTTTCTTTATTGTTTCACGCAATGGTTGGCTTCTAGCGCACATGTGTTTAGTTTCACCCCGAGGAATTAAGGCGCCTTTAAGTTGGTCCTTGAACAATTTACTGAAAGCAGTGTCCTGACTGAGAGCCTAATAGCTAACAGGTGTTGTCCTACTTGTCCGGAATACAAAATTATCAGAGTCCTTATATACTATAGTACAATATCGATTGCTTTGTTTCGAAGGCTCATTGGAACTGCAGATACAAATAGGTTACGTAAATGTTTATACCATATTATATTTCTTTAGCCGCGGAAAAAAGCGAGAACTTTGATTCTGGGTCGGTAATGTCGGGTTTAAATCTTCGCCTAAAGCATACAATATATTCATTTAAAACAAAACTACACACTTTGTGTAGCGACTTAAAAATAACCAAATAAATAAGTAATATTTAAAAAAAAATTGCTTTCAAAGACACTGGGAAATGGCAGAACACCGTGCTTTGCTAACAAGAGCTCCAATTAGTATAATAACTATCCATTAAGTTAGCACGCGTTATGCCTTGAGATGATATTTCACAAAATTTGCTTTACAAAATTAGAGAGGTAATTTATAGTTATGCATCTTATGATGGAAATAGTGCCACGCGTACGTCAGTCGTACTCAACTGTAATATGTGGATGAGGGAATGGAAAAAACTATAGTGCAACTCTGACGGTTAGCCGTGCGCGAGTAGCAAAGCGCTGCGTACGAGGACCATCGGTCCAGCTCGTCAGCGCTAGGCCGTCGGTCAACCGACGGGCTTTCTATTTGCTTTCTTTACGTACACGATTTATGAAAAGTTAGGTTTGTCACGCCCATGAATTAAAGCTTTATTAGTTAGTATATAGGATTTTATCAATATTTTTAACAAACAGTAATATGAATACATCTGTTACCATTCCCTTACTGATTACATTCGGATCAAACGTCGCTACGATCCTGATGAATCTATCCGGAATTAATATTAATGCCAGTCCCGTTCTATTAATCTTGAAACTGATAGATGCCTGACATTTGACCCGAGACATGGGTAGCTTGCCAATACCTATGTTTATAGTCCAGATATAGATAGCCGGTCCAGTGATAGTGTTGGAAGATAGAGATCCTGCGCATCTACTACTATAGGTATATAGTTTCACACATAATATGGGAATCTCTGAATTCTATCAACTTTAAATGATTATGGGCAAAATCATAAACATTTCGTCGGAAATATGTGAAAATGAAACACATAAAGAAAAGGTACTCATTTTTGTTTAGTGAACGATAAATAAATTAATATCGTTCAGAAATCATTTTGCATTGAGGAAGGCTAAAAGTTTCGGTTGTAGAACAAAGTAATATGTGCAAGAATTTTTGTTTGCTTTTTCAATCACACTAGTTGATTATGTATAACAAAGCGTATTAGTGAACTCGTCAACACACATGATATTCTATTGATTGTTTATAAACTATTGTAGAATTATTATACATATTCGACAAAATGTTAAATAAGTGGACTGATGGAATAATTGATTAACCTTATTATAAGAATTACAGCAATTTTAGTAAGACAAAAGCATGTAGAGCATTTTCCAGAGTGGAAGATACTATCAGTATCGCCCTAGTGAAAGACCGCCATTCAGAATTTTAAACGCTGCTTGAAATGGCTTTAACCGTGTTTGATGACCAGATCTGAATAGCCAGGTATTTCCCCACCTTCCTCTTCCCCTTCTCCTTTCCCCCCCAAATACCTTCAGCTTCACAACATTCCCAATTGGGAATGCCATAGTCTCACTGGCTCCAGATGGTTGGGAGCAGTTGAGACTCTTGTGCAGTATTAATATAAAAAATAAATAGTCAAATAGTAAATAGAGGTGAAATAGTCAAGTCAAAGCCTTAACAAGGCTTTGATGTAGTTCGTGATTCAAGTAACACCAACAGAAAAACATTTTACTTGCATTATTGACTAACAAAAATCATCAAGACTTTCTTGCACCAACAAATGCAATGTATATGATCGGGTAGACCTTTTCACTTCTTCGACTTCTTTCAGTTTCTTTAAATGAAACGAGCCACTGCATAAAATGGGTAGTTTTCTGCAATATATGCTCTACTCTGACTTAAAACTTCCACTAATTAGATCTAGCTTTAACGAATTGGATTCTACAGAGAATGTTTAAAATAAACCGGAGACACCTTCAAAAGATTGTGAGCCATTTGAACATTCCAAATTAAACGTAAAGTGAAAGATTTTGGAAAGTAAATCACCTAAAAGGCAACAAGCGGGTTGATATATTAGATCAATAAGTAGAACCACTCCAAATTAGAATAAATATCATTAAGTTGCTTAGATTGCAAGTCAGCCATCTTCACGATGAAGTCAGCACCTGATGCTTTTACACTTATGTGCCCATCAATCTAGGAGTAAGCAGTGCAGCGTATATTTCGTAAAGTGGAATGCTTCTCCTTTGTTGTTGATTTCACGTCTCAGTGACAAAAAAGGAAACAAAGGGATGATTCACGTACCCGAGACTTTCTTCTTTATAAAATCAATTTGAGCATAAGCTTGGAGCATGTAACGTAACGAACTTAAGGTACCTAATGCAATTTGTCAGGCCTTTTTTCGGCCGCTCGGTACTCTGTAAGCCCCGGCTTAAAGTTGAGATAAATATTTTCTGAAATAAACAATGCTAAGAGATGTATAAATAAACAAGAGGAAACATACTGCGAATTTTGAATGGTTTATGTAAAAAGTGCTGAGTTTTTTGTTCTTATTTCTGAAACTGTTACATACGTGAAGAGTGCATGTTTATAAACCCGTAAATGAAAACAAAAATTTTCTAAGAAATAATATCGGTATAACTTTGCGATTTTTTTTAATAAGGTGTATTATATGTACTTTTCTATTTTAGCTTAATAAAAGGGACTAATTCATAATTTGACTGTCGTTTTTTTTTTTTTCAAAATCTTTATATTATATTATTATAAAGGCCTGTCAGTGTAAGCAAACGTCAATTATAATATTATACTTCTAATTTAGGACGCGCGTATATGTACCGCCGCCCCAGGAACCAATTATTAGATAGCCAATACCTCTGCCGTAGGTCACCCCAAGTGGTTCGCTACATTTGGTGACTTTGTAGGGTTTCCCGGGTTCATGGAATTCAGTTTTTCCAGATCTTGGTGATGGATGCGTCTACCTACCAGCTGCGTGGTGTGGCCAAATCGGGAGAGGCCGGTTAAAGGAAACCCCTTGACCTCTCCAGTCGGACTCTCTCCACCCATCGCCTTAAACCACAGTGATAGGGGGGGGGGTGGGGGTTGGATTAATTACACGCTGACTCCCAGTTTCCTACCCACCCCTCATACATTTTTCTATGGATGATAGATGGATTAGTACGTACGTCACTCATGGACACACTGACCCCGGATTCTTATCGACCCCACAAATTATTTCCCTCAGGACCTCCTGTATGGAATGAATGGAAAAAAAAGAAAAACAAAATCCTGACGGTTGGTAATACGATAAACACATTTATTGTGCTATCCGATTTTAATATAAATTTTCAAGAATATCCATTTATGAGAAACCTAATTAAATTGCAAAACTACATATTATACTAACACCAATAAATAATTAAAAATCGTTTCCGTCGAAACATTTTTTTAATGTCCACAGATCTGTGCTACTATTTAAGGAGATACCTACATCTTAAAACGATTTTATTTTTAAAAAAAATCCTTATCTTCCGTAATAAACATTTTCCAATGCAATGGTTATATTGGAATATCATATTAAAACATATTAAAAGACGGACGTTTTGAATTTGAGTAAAAACTGCATCTAAAAAAACTTTTCATTTTTAATTACAAAGTGAAACGAAAAGAGCAATGTTCTAGGTGTAAACGAATGCGCATTGTGGGTATTTCGTGTGAAATAAGTGATATTTCCACTTTGAAGTTAACATGATAAATCAACAATGGAAGTCCCGTCGTGGGAGGGCCATAAACAGCGAGGACAGACGGACGCGAGGAAGGTCGGGAAGCTGCGAGAAGATGTTATCTCGGGACCCCTCCCGACCGGAACACCAGCAGTTAATATCGCCAGGAGCTTTGGCAAGAATACGCCATAAACTACGGTGATGGATTTACTTAGGAACGGCCGTGAAGTTTGGTAGTCTCAAATGGCGAGTGGAATCCCATGATATGTAAAGATGGTATCAAATTTGGCGAAGGAATGCGATATTACGTGTGTGCTGCCAGGGTAATGCAGGAACAACAGTATCGGAGAAAGATACGTGGAACTTACGTGTATCTTATGTTGAAGTCGGTAAATACCTAGAAGTAAACGGAATACTTTCATACACTTGGGTGGGATCACATAGGTCAAGAGTCAGAATAACAAAAGAACATGTATGAGACGATATATGAATTTAAAAGAGTTGTGTGGCGGTTCATCATATGTGTTTACTCCTGCGAGGAAACTGCGTGATGGTTAGTTAATCAGATGGATACTTAGTTAAATCAAATAATTACCTCGTGAGGATGAAAAGGGAAATCTATAATGTGTAAATAAGTAGGTACCGAATGTTTAGTAGACGAAGAGTCTTAAAGATTATTTTTCTCTTTTAAATTTACCTGTGAACCAAATTATGTACAAGTTTTCAATATTGTCACTTTAGTTAGTAATTTACCGAGTACAGCTTTTAACAAATTGATTTTTTTTCAATAGTAAAATTTCATTGCCGGCAACCCGGGCGTTTATTTACATTAACAAATTGAGAGATTACATGTACTTTTCTCGTCTCACTAGACTAGGTTTGAATTGAGACGGGTGGCATTCGATTTTTTTTTTAAATTATGTGAGCGCCGTACAAAAGCCCCAACTCCTCCCAACCGTCTAGAGCAAGCGAGACTCTGGCATCCCCAATTGGGATATGTTTTGAAGCTGAAGGTAGTAAGGGAGAAGAAGAAGATGGGAAAGAGGATTGTGGGGAAGTACCTGGATATTCAGATGTGGTCACTAAACACGGCTATAGCTATTTCAACCAACGTTTCTATTCTGAACGGTGGTCTTTCACAAGGCGATACTAAAAGTATCTACCACTCTGGAACGTACCGCTTTGTTATTCCGAAAAAATCCCTAATTACCCTCTCCCCTTTAGTCGGCTCCCACTCCAACATCTAAATATTAGATGGTGTGGTAAGGAATGAACATTTCACTCGTTACTGCAGATACTGCACAGAAAAGTCAAGTTTCGCTAAAGTAAGGTAACGGTTTGCAACGCAGACCATTATGGGACTTTTCTGCGCAGTGTCTCCAGTAGCGAGTGAAAAGTTCGTTCCTCACCGGACCGTCAGAGAGCAGTCTTACACAAACAAGGTACAAAGGTTATAAATATATATATTTTTAATATTAACTTATATATACATATGAACACATGTACATAAACCTACGTGTAATTTATATAAAGCAAAAAATCTCACATATGCAAGGCCAGTGCGTGGGTATACCTGGTATCAGTTAGTGGCAGTATATTAGTATATTTGTATTAATACATCGGTGTTGAAGGTAAGTTAAATAAAAATTATAAGTTAAATAAGTAAAAGAAAATGAAAAAAAAGAAAAATAAATTGGGGAAAATATACATTTATATTATTTGGTTTTAATCCAGTTTTTTTTATTTCATTTTTGTATGTGTTTAAAGATGATATGTGTGGACACTTACATTCTGTAGATAGAAAATTATTAATTTTAGGAGCAATAAAAAAGCATGTCTCTGCGCAAGCCTAGTTTTACACAAAGGTACTTCAAGTACGTTATTTATTTTTTTATTAAAGCGGTTTTCGTTTTATGGGAATAGTTTTAAAATATTTTTTAAAAAAAATGTTTGGAACCTTTGTACCTTGTTTATGTAAATATATGTATCAAAAAAAATAATAAATAAAAAATATCGAAGGAGAATTGTTTAATACGTTAATTGATTATTAATTTTTTAGCGCTGGTCTCAATTTAACGCTGGTCTGTAGAACTATGACATCCCCAAATAGGATGTGTTTTGGGACTGAATGAATTAGGATATGCAGTTAAATCTCCATGAAGAAAGCGTCGCTGGCGAAATTTTTGCTCGGTTCGAGGTGAAACTAATGGAAATATTGCCGATTTATCCCTCAATGTTTTTAGTGTTTTTTAAAATGGAAACGTTTCAAATATATTAAACGCAGATTCCGATTTTTTTTCCAACAAATGTGATTTTTTAATAATTAATAGTAAAATATTATTAATTGATTATTTGCGCATTGTGGGACGTGCGCCCCATGTTGAGAAGCACTTCACAATACTTTTTCAATAATTCAGTTACTAGTGCAGGGGGCCGTCGAGGACTCAATATTTCCACTTTCAAGAAAATGTACGGTAAACTAATTTCTCCCTTCAATTGTCGCGTGTACATTGTACAAGCTAGTTAACAACCGAAACACTGCGAAACGTCAAGTAGTTATTCCCTCCCGACTTTATCACATCTAATTTAGTTTGGCCATAGATGGCGTCCGATTCCTGCTGACCGTCATCAGACGGGAAGTTACTGCGGCACTAATGGCTCACGGGCCCCATTCCGGCAAGTTATGGACCCTTCCCGCCCCTACCCCCTTCCCACCCATCGGACATTTCATCCTCCCCCCACACTACCGCCCGCGCTGTCTGCTTTGGCCATACGAGCGGCTACGATGTATCAAATTTAATTTTGCAACCCCTAACACTTGCGGGCAGCTCGTGACAATATAAAGCTTCTTGGATGTTTACAGGTTTGTACAGATAAAAGCTGATGTAACATACAATCCATCCACTGATCTCACATCTGAGTAGCACATCGAACGAAATACATTTAATTTTTAATTACTAATTATTTTTATTGAGATTTAAAAACCCTCATTGTAATATTTAATCATTGAAGAAAATAATATTAACAAACCTAAATGAAAGATGAAACCGGACAAAAGGACAGAAACTAAAAATATTTCAAAAAAAAAAGTCAATAGATGTCTCATATAAATAAAAAGTCGGATGTAAATCCGAGACACTGTTTAAGTATGCAATTGAGTTCGGGTAGAACTTTTTAAACATCATAACAATAGCTGTCAATAATATGAGATTAAAAATGGAAAATAATATTCCCAAATCTTGAATTTGAGATATGATATCGATGAAGATGACACAAATTGAACTGGTCTCATTAGCTAAGTCGGTTGAGCGTCGTTGCCCCGGAAAGGCATGTTTCTAATAAATATTTTTAGTTTCTGTCCTTTTGTCCGGTTTCATCTTTCATTTAGGTTTGTTAATATTATTTTCTTCAATGAAATACATTTAATTTATAATTTATCAAAACACTTTACTAAACCTGAGGCCATGACAACTATTTTCAACTATATTATAAAGTCCAACCGTTCATACCGTGGATGTTCAGTCAAATTATCATAATATTATCAATTTCGGATTAATTCCCTAGCTGTTTTAATGAACCTGATGCCGCATAAAATGCAATATGTATATTTTAATATTATAACCATAATTATTTAAATGTATAAAATGAGTTAAATTTGTGTTTGTGTAGGTAGATAACACAGAATTAAAAAAAATATCCTG